>VUQR01002693.1:22396-65337 GCA_015108515.1 Hemichromis elongatus
TTTTTTTAGCGAAGACACAGTATTAAAGCTAGATCTACAATACACAACCAACAGACCTTAGGAGTGCTCATCTATTGCCAGAGTTGTTAACATTGATAAAAAAAGAGCCTATTTTAAGTGTATCACGTGCTTCCATAATTAGTATGTTAAATAAACAGCGACTGTATGTTATCTGAAAAATATGAAAAATGTGAAGTACAAAGTTGTAAAACCTGAACGTTAAATTGAGCTTTTAACACCCTAACAGTTCAACCTTTGACATACACTGCCATCTGCTGGATGTGGGAAGTCACAATGTTTTGTTTTTTTTTAAGATGTATTTCGATTTAGATTTCATGCAGCGGCTGTTATTTATTTTTGGACTTATTCGTGTAGTTATTAATGTTTAAAAAAAATTTATTTAACTGATTTAGGGAGGGAAAAAGTGTCAACGAGGGGGGTGGAGCGAAAGAAATCCCAAAGCGATCCTTTAAAAATATCTCTTCCTGGGCGGGAGGCAGTTTCACTTTCCGTTCTACCTGACGGGGACTGAGAAGTGAGAAAGCGACGCGGCGTGAACGCCACACAAGTACTTCTGACTTCTACTTGGCTCTATTTGGCCCTCTTCTCGGGCCTAGGGCTGCCTTTCTTAACCTTAAGCCGAACTTGGAAAGGCTCTGCCGGATGCAGACCGAGGAAGTAGTGTCTGAAATAGTTTTAAAGGCTGCTCTATTTTATTACAGCTGCCAGGGAGCTTAATCATTTTATTACCTGCCGTGTTAGGTTTAGCAATGGCTTCAGAGGTGGCACCGAGGGTCGATCCGACTGAGGGTAAGCAGCTCAATTAACTTTCGATTTTGTTTTGAAGACTCCAAATACTTCTTGACAACTGCGTATTACAAGATCTCAGAGCTGTCCTAGTAAAACAAAAAGCGTCTTGTGTCACTACTTATAATCGATTTCTTAGTGTAGAGATTGTGAAAGTGGTACTGTTGTTTTGGTCAGACTCAACGCTATATCCTGTCAAATCAATAGACAAGCCACTATCAATTAAGTCATTTTCATTGACCATCGATATACACTGGCATTTTGGCACGGAGAACAGATTAAAAAATCAATTGAAAATGTGAAAAAAAATATTAAAGAGAAACGAGTTATGCTGACAGTAAGTCACGTGACGGCCCTCTTCCTTTGCTCGCGGTGAAGCGGAGGAGCTTGCCCGGTGTCTGACTGAAGCCCTCAGCGGCGGGGACTCCGAAGAAGCAGCTCAGCTGTGCCAGAGGCTGACCCAGCTCTCCGTCCCGGTGGCAGTCACCATCAGCAGCCAGGTCTACCCCCAGGAATCCATAAGGTGGGACACAGCACCGTGCAGGGGATATGCCTGTGTGTGAGACTTCCCCCTGTTTCCTAAAATGCTGTTTATGGGCCAAGACTTCCCCCTTTTTTTTATTTTTAGAGTGAGGTCTGTTCTAATTTGGAAGCATGCAATGTAAACAAGAGTTAAGGCCATTTGCCAAAAAACAAACAAAAACAAAACATGTGCATAAATGATTGTCTGTGGTTACATGCTGCAGATATCAAAATAAGAACACGAATGAATGGACGTGAATGTTCAAGCGATAATAGTAGAGGGGCTGACATGTCCTGTTGTTTCCTGTTCCACAGGTTGATGGTTGGAGTGGAGGATGGACAATCAGAAGACAATATCCCCGTGATTCTTCAGGTTACTACTAGCATGACAATCGCACAGTTAAAAGACAAGGTACTGATGTGAAAGTTTTTATTGTTTCAAAATGTTTCGTTTTAGTCACGTTTTTCAGCGTTAGTGTTTCACTGTATGGCAGGCATACGCTAAAGGCAAAAGTTAGGAAAGCCATTATAAGTATTATAAAGATTACAAGTATCTTATTACCTTAAAAACATTGTAGACTTCCAAAGTCTCAATAAACATCCTCATCAGACAAGCTGTAACTAACAAATGCCAAAACTAAGGATATTTCCTCTTTTCTGTTTTTTTTTATTTTATTTGAGTATGTTACAAGTTCACAAAATCATTTCAGACAGTTATTTTTTTTTAATGTCGTCTATTCATTAATGTGTTTATTACTCTTTAGGAAGTGGTAGCGCACCAGCTTATTGTCTTTAAAGTTTTACATATTCACTGCATTTTGTTAAACCACATTGAAATTTCATCGGATGAGTCACCTTTTCTTTTCTTTTCTATTCAAAGATCAGCCAAGATTTCGGGTTCCACCCACTGCTGCAGCGCTGGGTGATCGGGAAGCGGCTAGCTCAGGATCAGGAAACATTATACAGCCATGGCATTCGAAAGAGCGGAGACCAGGCTTTCCTGTTTATCTTGTCTGCACATGCTGCTCATCTCACACGGCATCAGCACAACTTGGACCAGGAGCAACAACGCATCGATGGTCAGTAGTAAACAATTGTTTTAGTCTTAACGATAAGAAGAAGTGCTTTGGCAATGATACATAATCAGAATTAAGTAAGTACACAATTAATTCAATAAATAATGGGAAAATTTTCTTTATTTGTGGCAGTGGTTACTATATTATACAGACATAACACTAGAGTTTTATACGGTTAAAATCTATTCTTAGGTATCGTGGAGTCGATGCAGACACTGCAGCTGTTTCCTAGAGGTCTGGAAGGAGGTGGTGGTGAGAAGGCAGCTCCTCCTCCTCTTCCCCCTAGAGACCGAACTGCCGCTGTACCCAAGCCTCCTGTGGCTCCTAAACCTAAGGTCAGAACACAACCAGACCCTGCTTTAGCAATGGGCCCGCACGTAGTGATGTGTAAACGTATTGTATGTCTTTGTGCATGCAGTTGGGATGGGCCTGTTCAGTGTGTACGTATGTGAACAAGCCAACACGGCCCGGCTGTGAGATGTGCGGAGGCGAACGGCCAGCAGAATACACCGTGCCTGACATCTACCAGCCAGATGAGGAGGAGATTAAGAGGATTCAGCAGGAAACACTTGCCATGATGCAGTACGAACAGGTAAACGTGTAGCTTGTTAAAAATGTAGCTAAAATTAAATCCTTTTAAGGCGGTCTCACATTTATGTGTGAATTAACCCTGATCGCCTGGGGTCATTAGAAAACCTGAGATATTATAGGAAATAAGACTTGTGCTTGACAGGTTTTAAAGAGAAAATTATATTTATATTAAAACATTCGTATATTTGTTATAAAAAGAAACAAGCTACAGACACAAACCATCAGGTTAAATATCTCATTAAATTTTGTTCTGTGTCACTTTTTGTTTAAATTCCACATTTTAAACCACACAGTGCTCCTCAATGGAGTTGCCACACATTACCATTAAATTATAATGAGAGCTGACTTTAGAGCCACAAAAACACTTCTCAGCTTTCACTTTCTGTATTCTGGAAAAGCAAGAATTACTATGTTTGTAATGAGTCGTGCAGTTTATCCGAACCTCTGCTGTGCATGCTGCTCTGTGGTACAGGCTCAGCGGGAGGAACGAGAAAAGAACTACTTGCACTTGTTGGCAACAGAAGAACAGAACCTTATCTCAAATGCCGACGAGGCGGATTGTCCCATTTGCTTCAGTAATCTGCAGCCAGGAGAGGGCATCGTGCTCAGAGAGTGTCTCCATACCTTCTGCAGGTATGACAGATAATAGCTTTAATATGACGGATAAATGATCAAATTGTTCTGATTAGGTAACCTTGACCCTGAACACCACCCATAGCATATCCCAACTTCCCGGATGCTAGACCTTTGCAATAATGTCCTTACCAAAGTGCATCTATGTCATCATCAATTTGACGCTTGTACACACAGTACAAATGTGCACTACATCTAGCTATTGCAGTTACTGCTGTTACTACTGCTAACTGTATAGTGCAATAACATGACACACTTTTTGAAAAAGTGGAGTGTTTTCCTGCACTCACAACATCTCTTTGGCTTGGTACAAGTCTTGTTTTAGACCCCAAAGACCTTCTTCGCCTACAACTTTAACCACATGTGCCATTTTTTTGTGTAATTCAACTATAACATTAGGATTAAATGTGTGCTCGTTTTGAATTATAAGAGTCAGCGTATACAAAGTGTGCAATGTGCTTAATATTTTATGTATATAATGAAGTATTTTTCCCTTACGTGTATGTGATTACTTAGGGAGTGTCTTAAAGGGACAATAGTAAACAGTCAAGATGCTGAGGTGTCCTGTCCTGACAACTGTGACAGCAAATTACTGGACCGGGAGATCAAAGAGGTGAGTTGAAGCCATGGGAACACGACCTTAACCTTCACATGTTCCGTGTTTGACGGTCGTGTTTGACGGAAGATAACTTTAAGAGAAAAAACTATGTTGACAGTCATACAGTATGTAACCTCTTACTCTTCATGTGTCTCTGTTATTGTTTATGGTACAATCCTGGGTGCAGCTGCTCACAGAGGAGGAACACCAGCGGTTTCTCGAGTTGCGTCTGAGCATTGCGGAGAGCCGCTCGGACCACAGCTTCCACTGTCAGACTCCCAACTGTCGCGGCTGGTGCATCTATGAGGACGAAGTCAATGAATTTCACTGTGAACTCTGTGACGAAACCAACTGCATCCTCTGCAGGGTACCGTTGTTACTGTAATACCTTTAACTGAACAAAGTTTTATTCCTTGAAATAGAGAGAGCGCCACATTTATAGGATGAATGTGTTTTCAGGCCATCCACAAAGACATGAATTGCAAGGACTACCAGGATGACCTGCGTGTACGAGCGGAGAATGACGAAGCAGCTCAGAAAACGAAACAGATGCTGGAGGTAAGTCAACTTAAAAGTGCTTTGTTAATTAGCCTGAACAGTGCAAGCAAAGCAATGTGGATTAAGAAGCAGAACACAAATGACATAGTAAGTACATTATAAACAAAATAACACGTTGTGCACAATTTTGCTGTTTTGTAGAATTTTGTAGAATTTTGTAGAATCTTAACCCTGTGAAATAAATCATGTAACGATCTGCTTAATGAGGCAGTGTCCAAATTGTGACAATGATTTTGGATACGTTAATTAAACACTATTTCATACATTAAAATCCTCAAGTAAATCCTCAGGTATATCTCAGGGGGAAGAAGCTTTGGGAAGCTCTTGATTCTCAGTGGTGGAAACGGGAATTTCCAGTCAGCATCTGTGGTGATCTGTGGGGCTTTTAACACCTTCTGTCCAACACGCTTGTGGTATTCACTGCGTGCCGTAAATGTATCTGTTCTGTTTTAGTTGCATGCAGGCAGTAACAACATAGGTGATATAATGTTTTTATAAACCCATTTGTTTTCATTCTTCTTATTAAAGCTATTGCTAATGTTTATGACAATCACAAAGAAAAAAATAAGATAATCTATTTACGTGGAATCATTATTATAGTATTGAAGTCATTTTATTATATAAATTTAAGGTTAGTTGACTTTTAAAAAATTTGATTTCATGTTACATACCCTCTACACCTGCATGCAAACAGAGTGACCAAGACTAGGCAAGCGTGGGTTGCCCTAAATCTGCATTCTTTCTAATAGCCATGAGGGGGCAGTTCCTCTGGTTGCAAAAAGAAGTCTATGGGAAAAACCCTCCTATCTGACCTCAATAAACATCTTATTGAATACGTAATGTCAATTTTTAAAAAAAAAGGTCCCTATAGTATCAAAAGAGAAAATAAAGCACGATATGCTTCAGCACAGGTTGTGATTGGCAACGTTACAGTGGCTAGGGCCATCTTTTATATGCAGGCGATGGCAAAGATTTAGGTGTTGGATTGATACGGGGCTTCACTGTGTGGAATACAGCAAAGTTAAATCAACATATTTCATTCAGGTTTTGAGTCAAGTGGAAGAATGGTATTATATTGATGTTTTTTTACTTTATAAAATCCCTCTCTCGGGCATTTTTGCTTATGGCTACTTTACTCTGTGTCACTGCATTCACCTACAGAGCCTGCTGCAGAATGGGGAAGCCATGAAATGCCCACGGTGTGACATCATCGTTCAGAAAAAAGATGGATGTGACTGGATCTGCTGCTTGATGTGCAGAACAGAAATCTGTTGGGTCACTAAACAAGCTCGATGGGGCCCAAACGTAAATATATATATGTGTAATATGTATATGCATTAAGCTAGACAAACATGTTTTAACCGTATGTTGTTTTAATGTTTCGAAAGGTTTCTCTATTGTTTGTCCTGAGACACGCGTCTGACTTCTTTCTTTTACAGGGCAGCGGTGACATAACTGGTGGATGTAGATGTCGAGTCAACAATCAGCCCTGTCACCCTAACTGCCAAAACTGTCACTGAGGGAGGTACACTAATGAACTCGTATTAGAAACCCCAGTAAAAGCAGATACTCTGGATAAATTCACATCACATCTCGTGCTTAGATCTGATTTAATGGTAGTTTGATTTATTTCACCCTCTCTTTCACTGGTATGTGGACAAAACTCATCTATCTTGCTTGCAGGTATGTTAAAAACTATTGTTAGTACAGTGTGAGGAGGGGGCAGTTATCATGACAGTTTGTTATATTGTTTGCTTGAGTTTGGATTCGACTCAGTATTTATCAGAACAAGCGCACCGAAGTAACATTTTACTTTTCTGAACAAAGATGCAAAAGACTTTGTGCTTATACAGTATATAATATTAGCACTCCAGAGATAACTGTGCATAAGGGCTCTCTTGTTTATTTGTGTCTATAAAGTCTGATGATAAATAGCAATATTTTTCATTAATTTATTTTGCAACTAAAAATTGTGTCTAACAAACAACAGGGCAACTGTGGTTATAAGTACTATTAATGTCTTCCCAATGCAATGCTTTTTTTTTTTTTATATGTACTGTATTATTAAAACAATTGGCGGGTAATGGGATTGTTCAGCTGACAGATTAGACTGGTGTAGTATGTTTTGATTTTTTTTGTTTACATTGAATGAATGGACTCATAATGGAAAACAGATTGTTCTAATGCACTCGACAGCTATGAAGTATCACGTGTATAATGCCTTTATCTGCAACTAATTCCTGAAGACTTACAGGAACTAAATTACTACATATTAATTATATTTGACGTCGTCATAAAGCTTGTTGTTAGCGTTTACATTATTTGTCTTGAGTCATAAAACAGTATATATTTTAAATATGGACATTATGATGTAACTATATATTTAAACAGATTAAAAAGATGAGCTTAAGATCAGCTCAAACATCTGACGACATTCTAGTTTGTCATGTTTTGTGTCCTTTATTTTTCTTATTAGAATCAGAACCATAGCATGTTGTTACTATAGCACATCTAATAATATTAGGTTAGGTTAATACGAAACCTAAACGACTGAAGTCACAAAGGACAACTGAGGGCAGCTAAAACCTAAATATGAGAAATCCTGAAAAACACACTATATAGTGATAAAAAATAAGCCTGAATCCAAATACATAAAACATTTTCACTCTAGTTTATTAGCATTCGCTTGTACAACTTTACATTAGTAGACAGTTGAATTGTAACAAAAATAAACATAAAAGGCAGATAAATCATTTAGTGCAATGAAAATAAATGAACACCACTGAGTGCAGATACGTGTTGCATTACAATGCTCAACAAATATGCTCTTAGGAGCATAAGAGCATCCTTGGACATGTGCCAGGTCACCTTCATCTCAGTCAGCTTGCAGATCCCTTAACAGCTGAATGAGAGGGTCAAAGCAAGGCCAATAAACCAATCAAACAGCACAGTAGTGGAAATTCAAGCCTTCACCTTCCCATAGGAAAAAAAAAAAGAATCAATTAAATCATTTAGATGAGTTTAACCCAGGTTTTTCGAGAACTACCGGTTCCGTGTCCCGGTAGGGGACGGGAACTCGAGGCTGATATTTGAAACAAACTGTTTTTTCAAATGACTGAAACGAAACCCTATTAAAATGAAACCTATTTAAGTATTTGATTTTAAATGACAATGACTGGAACAATCTGGTACCCTGGACCTATTCTATACTCAAATCAAGCAAGAACCACATACAAATCTAAAATATTAGACAATTCATATGAAGGCTCGGGCACTTCCAAACAATCCGAGTAAAAGAAACTATCAAATCAAACTGATTTTACAAAACTAATGCAGTCAGTATGGGCCGGGTCTGTTATACTGCTAATCAGAAGACAACATCCGCTTAATTTTACTTGTTATTCCACCTCCGATATTTACTGTTACTAGGCATTAGGTGAATGACCACATTGTAGGAACTATTGGGATATGACCGTCTAGTCATTTGGGTACACAAAACATAAACTCATTTTCGTGTGTGTGAGTGCAAGCATTAAGTAACTTAAAAGTTATCGCTCAACCATTCTTATACTCTTTTCCTGGGCGATGAAAGCTGTATTTATATTGTGAGGACCATTTCTTAAATATGTTTTGGCATACAAAAACTTCAAGTAAGCTACAATGTATTTACCTTTGCACATTTAAACTCAAGTCAAGGGTAACAGCTGCTGATGTGTTAAAAATACTCGGTTCTTAAGAGAAGATACCTGAACGGGTTAAAGCAAACTAATTAAATGCAGAAAATGACCTAAAAATAATGAAATGGTGACCCTTAAAGTGCCTGCGTGTCATGTTTCTATACAGTTACTTACCTTAAAATGAACAAACAGTAAATTTTACAAAGAGAGAATTACAAGAATTCCCTATTTGGTCCAGGTATCAAATAGTTAACAAATGGTTTGTGACTGCGCACGCACTCAAATGCTCACACAAACTCACACATTCACTCAAGCGCTCTTAATTGGCAGCAGTTTCAAATGTAGTGAGTCTGGCAAGTTTTATGCAAATCCCTGTGAGGATAACGCCTTCAGATTATCCGAATACTAACTATAAATAAGCTTTCGTGATGACCATTATTGATGGTCTTATACATAGTCTCTTCGTTATATATTCTTCATTTTGGAACAACAGCAGCATTTACATAGGTGCCGGTTCAGGAACTAGAAAGCAAAAAGGCCTGACAAACCCTACATAGAGTAGAAAGACATCCTAGAAGACAAAAGAGACTGACTTTAGAGAGTGCACCCAGACAGTGTTGCCGACTGCGCCGATTGTGGTTTAAACCATTAAAGGGTTCTTGATAACAGACCCACCAGCATGATTTAGTAGAGGACAGATTACATGGAGTGTTGGTGTAAAAGAAAAGCAGTTCAAGGAAATAAGTCTAGCTTGGGGGCCCATTCAAGAGCAGTATTGACCACAGCAAGAGCTGCTGCCCCCAAAGCCACTGTGAGACCCATGACTGCGAGTCGAACAAACCGCCGTGCTGCTGAAGGTTGGGCCACTGCAACTACAGAGCTCACTCCGGAGCTCTCCAGTGCAGCCTGTTTTTGTCTGCGTCTGCGACGGAGTACTGAGTCTGGTCGTTGCTGCGCAGATGCAAGTTCAAAGTCCTTAAAGGTAGAGCTTGCCATGCTTAAAGAGACAGATACATATAGAAAGACAGAAAATAAAAAGGTTTTATTGAAAGTGAGTAACCGGAGTTTTTGAGGTAGAAGCAACTAAAATGTGAGTATTAGTATATAAGAAAAATCAGTGATGACAGTTCCATAAAAATAAAATAGCTTAAAGAACTTACCTTTCATGTGAAGCAGCCTCTCTAGCCAGTTCCGAGGGAGGAAACTGTACAAAGAGGTCTCCTGCTCGGCTAATGAGCGTCTCATAGGGTAGATCCTGGGGAATCTGGGATAGTAGGTGATGAACCATGGCCATATCACATTCACACTCCAACACCTCCTCCTCCCTGTACAGAACGATCTACAACATAAAGATAATTTGCTTACAAATATAGGATGTCAAGTGTGCATTTGTCAAGGAAAACAATGACACATTCATACACAAATAAGAAGTCATTCCCATTAGAGATGCAATCATTTAAAATAACACACCTGAGTAAATTAAGTTAGCAACTTAAAAAAGAACTGATCTGACATCACTGCATTGATCTGATAATCCACAACCCTCATGAATACAGCATTGTACATATGCTCAGCTGTCACAATGGCCTTTGCACAGTGAAAAAATATGAGGTTTACAAATATCCAAAAATGGAGATTATATAAATGGTTGATCCTTTCACTGATTTAGAATATTGAATTCGTGCAGTGTTAAAACAACTTAATAGTTGGTGAGTCTCTCTTAGAGACAAACCAAGAAAACAGAAACTCACCACAGCAGCAAAGTAGATGGGCATCAACGGGTGGCAGGCCAGGAAGAAGTCGTACAACCGTACAACGTGGCGGAAGTCTGACAGGACATGGCCAAACCATGTGATGAGCCAACTGAGAGCAAAGACTGTACCCACCTCAGCCCTTAAAATGACAAGTGATGAGATCAGCTTTTAATGACACACAGAACTATTTTGTTTGCCAACTGCTCCACTTAAAGTACACTATATAGCACCTACAAGCAGAAAATTCTACAACTTGGACTTCATATATTTATCATATGACCAGGAACTGTAATGTAACCTTCAGTTGCAGCCTTAATGACGTGGGTGCTTTACAACTGAAACTTGTAATCCATCATAATTGGATCAGTGTGATGTAAGAGCAGTCACCTTTCACTCCTTCACTTACAACAGCTTTCATCTCATGGTTGTACCTGATTTAACATTAACCTTAGCTCGTGTTAATGATGATCACCGTGTAATTACCGTCATTACAATAGACACCAAAAGATTTTCTGTCTAAAGCAAAAACACTACTATCGTATGCACGATTTTTTACTGTGAATTTAAGGAGCTAATATTAAAGGTTGGGAATGCAATCTCAGGTTTTTGCAAATGGTGTTGAATGACACACTAAAAAATGAAACTGCAAGGCTTAATATCTTCTTGTACCCTAATTGGGGAAAAACCCCATCTGGTCTGCTTTCACTAGAATAGAAGTGAATCTTACTGTTGCATGAAGTCATGCACCTCAGGGTTGACCCTTTCAATGATGGGCATCAGATAATTAAGAATGTGTTTTGTGTTGTCCATAGTGGGATCCATGAAGTCCCTGAGAAAGAGAATAGGACAGACAGCATTTTTTAATACCTCACAGTATGACTTTGAAGCACAAAGCAATAAGGACAGACTGTGCATACAGAAAAAAGTGGAAAATTAAGTAGCAGAGTAAATAACCTGCTGCAGATTCATTTTTATATCCGTGGTAAGTACCTGAGGTGATGTGTGGAGAGCTTCTCCACAAGAGCGGTTGCAAGACGCTCTCCCACAACTAATAAAAAGGTCACGACAATGTCATGGTATCCTTGGTAGTAGTGCAGCTGGGGATTACGTTGCAGAACTCTGAGGATGATGTCGATTAACTCTTCCTGGAGACCCTCTCTCTGCTCATCTGGCATACCTATGCATGCATAGCCAAAATAGTGCTGTTTGAATGTGTGTGTGATTGGATGGATGAGACTTGTTATCGAAAGTGCTTTGAGTGCTCAAAGTTAAACAGAAAGGCGCTAAGCACCAGCCAGTTCTGCATTTATCAAATAAAATACAGCGGTTAGCTTACATTGGCATTGGAAATGTCTCCACAACTATAAAATAATAACTATGTAATTCAAATTTGGAGTTAGGCTAACCACTGACTATAGTAGTTCTTTCAATTAAAGTTTATTTAGCTGAAAAAGATGGAAAAGCAATTTCAGTGCATGTCCTTTGAGTATATCATATGAATTCTCATTTGTCTTGGTTTGAGAATTGGATTGGAATTGGAAAATTCTCACATTTAGATGTAGGTGGTTAGAACGCTTAGACGAAGTATGTATAAGTCAGGATGGTGAAAAACTGCTTTGCTTAACAATATTTCACTATGTTATCTACAAACTGTTGGGGCGTAGAAGGACAAAAGTCCCAAGACGACCAGTGCCAGGAGCTTCCTGGGAAAAGATAGTGGGAGTTGCTCTTTCACAGTAAAAGTCCTTGGGACAGAAACCTGTTGCAACTAAAAGATACACAGAGTTGTGTGTGTGTGGGTATAAAAGAGGAGCTGAGACGTCCCAAAGCCAGAGCTGGCATGACTGTGAACTGTGACGTTTGATGTGTGTTGGCTCTCCTGCATGCAGTGGAAAGCAATACATATAGCTGCAATGAAGCTAAGTGGCTAGCAGCAAAAGCCACTATAACAGCCAGTAGCAGCAGAGCCATTTTCATATTGCATTGATAATTACAATAGTAAATGCAGATTATTTTTCAGGTGAATAACTATCGAATTTAAAAGGTTACAATGGAAGAAACAGTGTTTTGTCAACAATGTATGAGCAAAACATTAAAAGATTTCTCAACAAAACTTCTGGTCAATTACATCATAACCCGCTACAAGGCCTGTGTCGATGTCAGCAAAGGTTAAAACTATACAAGCGTTTGCAAGTACAATTTGCCAACCCAGTTACATTTTACCATAACCTCTGAGATATGCTTCAGCCCCTCCAAGCTATGAATTGGAAAAGCAGTTAAGAAATAGGAAGAATTTATAGTTGTATTACAAATGATGACCCAGTCACTCTAAATCAAGTCTACAGTGTGCGCGTGTAGATTGGTCACTCACCAGGTGGGAACCTCCGTAGTGAACGCTGGACATCCAGCAACACCTGGTTGTAGTCTTTGTTATTTTCTCGGTCTACAGTGTCTGAAAAAAAAAATTAAAAAGCCTTGGTATTAAGAACTCACCATGAGTGGTGGAAAAGAGGCGAGACGTGCAACTGCATATCGTCAACAATTATAATACCTGGCTCTTGATTCAAGACATCAAGGGGGACGTTGAGGAGCTTAGGCCAGACCTGGCACCGTATCTCATCGGTCAGCAGTCCTCCTTCACTGATAGCCATCCTCCTCAGAGCTGCTACGTCCACTGGACTCACGGTCAGTGCCTGTGTGATATCCGCTATTTTCCTCTTCCGTCTGGTGTCCCAGTCTGGCACAGAAAACATCGTTTAACTATTAGAAGCTATCCTCCCATATTTATTAACTTGTTAGCAAAGCGCCCCGAAGTGAAAAAAATAAAATCAAATGAAGTGTACTCAAACAGTTGACATGAAACAGTTAGCGACCGTTACCTTGCTTTCCATTGACTGGCGACGATGCTCCAACATTTCTAGACTTCTTCATGATGTCTGTACGTCTTGATGCGCCCTCGTTAGATAGCACTACTTTCCATTCTCCCTAGTTTTTGCTAACCCCGATTTAGCCTTGCGTGGCTGTCAATGAAAACTGTTTAAATAGCAATGCTAGCCCCATGAAAACACGGCCTGATAGTTAACTAGCTATTCAGTGTTAGCTATTTACCAAGCTTGCGCTACACTGCCCTGGTTCCGTAACGGCTATTTTTAGGAACACAGCCATCATTTTTGGGACCACTGACAAACAGGTTAACAACCGCCTACCAGCACTTGGATTAAATCGAAAAACCGGCTACATGTTTACATTGGCGGAAGCAACCAAGTATACAGCTGATACAGTTAGCCTAGCTGCTCATACGAAATGATGACGTAGCAAAAAAAAAAAAAAAAAACAGGAAGAGGAGGAGGGGTCGACCCAATTTTTACTGTAAGGAAACGAAACTTAAACAGGAAAACACTGATGAAGAACCATCAGGCAATACTTATCTACCCGTTTCCTTTTATATAATACATAGAACTGTCTGCAAACTGTGTGGAACAGTATTTTCCTTGATAAAAAATTAAGACTTAACCAATTTATAATAATAATAATAATAATAACTAGAGAATGCATTTTCTGAAGAAACTGCAGCGTGGATGCTCATAGCTGAACGATTTTAAGATCAAAGGAATTCCGGCGCTAAGCCCCGCCTACATCCCGGAGGACGTGCGCCGGGATTGGCCGGCAGCTGTAGCGACCAGCCAATTTTCCAAATTTTTGTTGAAAAAAGTGGAATAATTTTGAAAATATAAAAGTTAGAAACGATAATAATAACAACAACAACAACAACAACAACAATAATAATAATAATAATAATAAAGAAACAGAAGAACAATACTGTGGATGCTTTGATGAGCATCCACACTAATAATGAAAAAAATTCTGAGAGATTATGGTGCTGACTTAAAAGTAAATGATAAACCTAAGCAGACATAATTTGGAAATTAGCAATAAAATACGTTTATAACAAATATAAAAATTAAATGTGATCAAAGGTGAAAAAATGCAACGCTATAAAAATCTGGAATCTATTTTAGCTACCTATTAATTAAGATTTGTATTACTATTAACTAGTCTAGACTTCCATAGTTATGTATTACACTGCTTCCCGTAACATTTATTTGAAAATAATAATAAGTGTGCCCAATATCGCATTAAAATCTACCTAAATTTTACATGGTACTAGACAGTCATGTTTTTCAATTCATTTAATTCTTGCTCTATTTTTAGTCAAGGATAAAAGGACAAATCCATTATGTCTTCTATGTGGGGTGTGTTAGTTCTGGAGAAACGAAAACGAAAATGACAAAGCATTTAAATAGCAGGAGCCGAGAAGCCGGAGAAGAGGCTGCGGTGAGCTTGCGCACAGACTGAACGAGACACGGCTGGACAAAGTTTGACGAGGAAAATATTTGTGTTAGTCGGATGTCTCGCTCGGTAAGTTCGTTCTTTTCTTAGGCTACCGCTTATCTAGGAAGTGTTTAGGATACAGAGTTATTTGTCTTCTTGTATTTCTTAATTAGTGAATAATTATAGCGTGTACACTAATTACAATGATGCGACCTGATAGCTAAAATTGCAAGTCATTTATCAAAGGATATGTAAAGTCATTGACAGACAGACACATAAAAGGCAATGTGAATGGTATAGCTTGTTCGGTAGGCAGCCAGCCTGTGGCGTATTAGTGAATTTATTTGTTTATTTATTTATTACCACATCCGTGACTAACCAGGGCGAAGAGTGGTGCGGTGTAAACCTCTGATCATTTCTTGAGAAAAGAAACATACTGTCGGGCAATGTCCTGCAGAGGGCAGACTTTTCATTTCACAAGATTTCAGCGCAACGAACAACATTAGAATAAAATAAATATTGCACATCATGGTTCGTTAATAGCGCACACCTACAAACCTACAATGATGGACATTGAGATGTAGTTTCAAAGCACTAACACACACAGACGCACACATATCCATTCATCTATGCACATTATTAGCTTTAGTTCCCCCGGATATCACAGATGTAAACAATAAGAACATCCTTATCACTACAAGTTATGACCCAGTGATAGAGAGTGAAAGTAATCGTTGTTCCCCATCAGTGGTGCCTTGTGATTCCTATTTTAATAGACTTGTGGTAAAATTACACCATTTCTAAATCATGATATTGTTGCATTTTGTTTAAATGTGGTTCTCCTTCCTCTCACTGTTAAATCATCAGTGTTACTGGTCTTAATTTCATGATCTACCACATGCACAACCATGGAAAGACTGACTGGGAGAAGCGGACCTGATAATGGTAAATATACAGTATGTGATGGAAGTCTGCCAATAAAGATTAGCTACTTTAGTCTCATTACATGAATGTTATTTTTTCCCTAGATACTGATACTGGCCAAACTGAGAATGCTCGTCGAGGTGGAAGGAGTAGACGAGGGGGAGCACAAGGAGACAGAAGAAGAGCACAAAGTCATGGGATTAGTCAAGGTGAAAGGGAGGAAAGAAAAAGAGATAGTGAAGAGCTGCTTGGGAGACGAAGGGGAAGAGGTGGGGGAGCAGGAGGAGGTGCATTTGTACTAGGGAGAGGTAGAGGAAGAGGAGCAACAGAGGTGGGTCGCAATACAGAAATGGGAGGCAGACAAAGAGGTGCTGGAAGAGATAGAAATGGATGGGAAGGTACAGAGAGACTGAGATCAGAAGCAGGAAGAAACCCAGAAGCAGGTCCAGTTGTTAGACAAGGAGCAAGAATAGGGATGGCAGAAATGGGTGCAGGGAGAGAAGAACGTACAGACAGAAGTGAAGGTAGGAGGGGTGAAAGAAGAGATGTTGAGGGAGACAGGCAAGGTAGAAATGGGCGGAGATCAAATTCTGCCAGCACAGCTAGGCCACCACAGGGCAGAGGACTGGGCTTTAAAGCCCTGGAAGAACTCTCTCTAAAAGACCCATCTGTAGTGGCCATTACCATGTCCTCGCACCGTTCCGTGAAAGATCTTCTCAGTGAGACTACAATAAGGCAGGATCTTATCGAACTCATTTGCCTGGTGCTGAGTAAAGCTTTTAAATCAAGGACAGACAGAGGCACTCTGCAGCACCTGGCTGGCATTATAAAAGATTCAGGGTTCTTCCGCACCGCTCTACCCCACTATCTGGTGGGGATGACGTCAGAGAGCAAACCTGCTCGCAGAGCACAATACCCACAGCATGTGGAAAATATCTTGGTGATTCTCTCACAGGTAAATAAACTGATGAAACATAGAAAACCTGACAAAACACAGGAAATTCAGCTGAAGGATAATTGATTTTAAACATATGAGGACATTGCTCAATAAATGAAGCAGTATGAACAAACAGTGTGTATAATGTACTTCGTACACTAAAATATAGGTCAGTGAGATTTTTTTATACGTACATACAGTGCTGTGGGAATAATAATGTAATATATAAATCACACGTATTTTTATTTTTCCAGTGTGCAAAGAGAAAAAGGCATCATGAAAGCTAGAGATATTAAGAAAATCTGATTACGTAGATGTAAACAAACCTTGTTTAGGCATTTCTGGTTCTATTTATGTGCTTTTTATTAATAGTCCTAAAGTAGCTAAACTCCTTTATCCTTGTTATGTTTATTAGGTGCTTAACATCTTCCCTGCTAGTTCGGTCAGTACAGTGAGTTTGTTACTGACACTGCTCCAAGCCTCCATTAACAGCCTGAGGGCATCAGGTGTGACCTTTCAGCCTCAAATTGAGGAAAGTGTGGAGCATGTTCAGGAGCTGATCACGCACCTCCAGGATAGAGCACGAGAGGGTACCCTGCGCTCAGACAAAGACACATATGCATTCCTGCCCTCTGGTGGCGGTAACCCAGGTAACTGAATCTTGGAGATTTTTTCTACTGAAATCAGTCGTTTTTACATATTTGGATACATTGTCCTGAAGCAAACACCATGCAGTTGGTCAGAAAATCTTTTTGGTTTTGAGATGTCAGTATAGATGTGACAGTTGTTAAAACTTCCACTATTTCTACTCTAGATGAAGATCAACAGGATTTCAGGACCATACCAATCTACCCAACTCCAGAGGAGTTCCAGCAGGAGCACAGGCCTTTCCTCAGACCCAACCTTACCTCTCAGAGCTATACAAACACCCACCTCTACCTCGATACACACTTCAGGCTGCTCAGAGAGGACTTTGTGCGACCACTTCGTGAGGGGATTCAGCAATTGCTCCAGAACCAAAAAGATATGGGCAGGACCAATACCCCACTAAAGACAAAGCGCTTTGATGATATCAGAATATATTTTGACACACAGCTAGTGGTGCCCAAATGCACACAAACTGGCATTGCCTACATTGTCCAGTTTGACGTCCAGCCACTTAAGGTTAGCCTCTGGTTGTTGATGCCTTTATGAAATGGCATTTGAATGATGCAGTCAAGTATATTATGTGCTACTGATGCGTGAATAGATACACTGGTCATTCACTATTTAAATGGCAAATGTAAAGACATATATAAACATGTATATAACTAACACTTTTTCCCTGTTTCCCACAGTTTGTCCGCTGGCAGAACTCCAAGAGACTGCTTTATGGCTCCCTGGTGTGCCTGTCATGTGATAATTTTGAGAGGTTCCTGTTTGCCACGGTGTCAGATCGAGACCCTGAACACCTGCAGAAAGGATTGGTCCAGATTACATTTACAGAGGAGAGCAGGTTAAAGCTGGCGAGAATTGAGGTAGAGTAATACATGGTTTGCGCCATATTAAGAAGTGAGCATGATGCATTCAATTTCTTTGGATAAATGTAATAAATATCTGTGTCATTTGAAACAGAAATACAAAGAACAAAATGTTTGTTTTTTTTAAATAACAGAAAGATCAAGTGTTCCTAATGGTCGAGACCACTGCCTACTTTGAGGCTTATCGGTATGTTTTAGAAGGCCTACAGGAGCAGAACGAGGACGACTTGCCCTTTCAGAGGTAAGAACGCGTGTCAATGTGCTGTCCGGGACTTTCAGATTTTACTGTCAAGTTCACAGTTTTGTTTTTATAGATAAAAATCCAAAAGATAACAGTTAACACCACAAATACTTTTGAACGTTTTGAGTGAGAAAATAGTAACAAGGAGGGTTTCTTTGTGATTTTTGGAGTAAAAGTGTCAAATTAAATTCAGTTTAATTCAATTAAATTTTATTTATATAGCGCCAAATCAGAACAGTCGCCTCAAGGCGCTTTATATTGTAAGGTAGATCCTACATAATACACTCAGAGAAAAACCCAACAATCATATGACCCCCTATGAGCAAGCACTTTGGCGACAGTGGGAAGGAAAAACTCCCTTTTAACAGAAGGAAACCTCAAGCAGAACCAGGCTCAGGGAGGGGCGGGGCCATCTGCTGCGACCGGTTGGGGTGAGAGAAGGAAAACAAGATAAGACATGCTGTGGAAGGGAGACAAGTTCAAAGATTTTGCAACACTTGACTAGTTTGACTAATAAACTTGGAAAAATCATGTAACCTGATTTTAACAACACAGTTTCTGTAGTTAAGCAAAAGTTCTATATAAGATATTAATACGGATCTTTATATCTTTCAGGTACATCGTGGAATGCAAGACGGATGTGCAACCGCCAGCTTATCTTCAAAGAAATGATATTTACAACTTGTCATCTGTTGCTGACCCTGACTACAAGGCCGGAATACGGCCCTTTCACAGTCTGAAGGCAGAGGCCTGGCCAAGGATGGAGGAGTTGGGTCTGGATGAGTCTCAGATGGAAGCCTTCCAGCTGGCCCTCACAAAAGAACTGTCTATCATACAAGGACCTCCAGGCACTGGTAAGACATTGTTAGTGAGTTTCTCATTTTTATTTGTTGAATGGCAGAATTAATAAACTGCAAAGTTAAGTTTTCTCCAGCAAAAATCAACCTTCTTTTGGGCCTCAGGAAAAACCTACGTCGGTCTAAAGATTGCTCAGGCACTCTTGACGAACCAGAAACTCTGGAGAGACAAACCTGCTCCGATGCTGGTTGTGTGTTACACCAACCACGCCCTGGATCAGTTCCTTGAGGGTAAGCACCGACGGCCACTTCGTAATAACACGCAATCCATTTCACATGTTTGCTTTGCTCACTTGTCACGGAAAAGGATGTTTCAATTTCACGTACAGAGAATCTTAGGTGTCAGGCGTATTTACTTTCAGTAAAAGGCCGCAGACCTCTACTTCAAGTTATATTTAATTATTTATTCTTCTGGTCTCCTGGAATGGACAATGTAATGCAATGCAATGCAAAAAAAAGCTTTCAGTGTTCTGGGATGTGACATGCATTTATTTTAACTCTGCATCTCAGGTATTCATAAATTTTTAAATGATGGCATAGTGAGAGTTGGAGGTCGCAGCAACAGTGAGATCCTGAAGCGTTTCAATCTGAGGGAGCTGATCCATTCACCCAACTTCAGACGAGCACTGCCCGGTCATCTGCGTGATGCATATAATCAGGTGAGCTCTTGCAGTTTGAATCTTATTTTAAGATGCTCTTTGTGTATTCTCTTTGTTCACAGAAACTATGAAGAGAAGACTAAGAATAGTCTAAAAGATTAAAAGATGAGACAGGTTTAAATAATTGCCTTTTATTTCCTGTTAGTCATCTTTTGCTCATCTAATTGGCTTTGCGTTTTGCTTATTAATTTTTTTGTCTTTGATCGCACAATCATTCTTTTTGCTTTGTGTGGATTGCTCACCTGCTTAACAGGTTTACAGGCAGATGTGTGAAGAGGAGAGGGAGATCCAGGAACAGAGTATAAAGTTGGAATGTTCTTTGAAAGGTGTGTTGAGGGAAAGCTTCTTACAACAGTTCATCTCGCACAGACACTGGAACAGCCTGCATCGCCCCCCTGTGAGTCATTCTGAATAAGAAACACACATTTTATGCACGTGAAATGAGCTTGACAGAATAAGTCCAAACTCATGAGTTTGACGTGATTTGTAGGCAATGGATGAATTTCAGCTCTGGAATGAGAAGAAGAAGCCCAATCTGATGATGGAGTGGTTGGGTTTGGGTTCCACTGTCTTCCTGCAGAGGGAGACAGAGAATGCGAATGGAAATGATGGTAAGACTTTTACTCTAAGCAGTGCTCAACTGAAAAAGTGAAATATTATTTAATAACTGACTTCCAACTAATGTAAACATTTAAGGTTCCAAAACACCAACGTGAGCATTAAAATTTAAACTTAAAACTGCTATCACAGTCATTTCAGATCAGCAGTTGCTGTCAGTGAAGACTATAAACATTTTTTCATGCACTTATAGAATGTTGAATAGCATAAATACAGTTTGTTGAACATGCCGAAAATAGACTGATGTTGTCTTTACACTAAGGCTTAATGAGTTTATGAGGCATCAACAAAAAAAGAAGGAAAAAAACCCCAAAAATGTGCATTTATTGTGGTGTTTGAAAGAATTATCATTCTGACCCATTGTGTTGCTCTGAATGGGTAACATAAAGAAGAAGAACCGGTTGAGGTGGATGAAGAAGAGGACCTCGTTGAAATCGCAGAGGAAGCAGATCTGATCCAGGCAGAGCGGATTATTGAAGACAACTTCGGTCCCAGAGTCATTAGAGATGCCAGAAAGAAGGGAAAAATGGAGGATGCTGTCAGAGAAGTCGAGGAACTCATGCTTGCTTTGAACCTGGATAAAGCTGAAATACAGGCTGAGCAGAGCGAAGAAGGATTTGAGGTAAATTTAATAGAAGGCTTTTTGAGCAGTGATCGTAATGAGTTTATAATTTCTCTGAGAGCACATTGATGTAGAACCATAGCAGACTGAGTGGAGTCTGATGTAAGGATATGCTTACATTAAATCAACATCTGACCAATGGAAGTATTTTTACATCTTAAGATCACAGCATACGGTATTTTTATTTACATCCATGTTTCCTCGATGGCAGTTTCAGTTTTTCCTTTTGTTGATGATAAGTGTAGGATTAAGCACATTATTGTGAATACTGTGTAAGTGTAATAACCAAAAGCCTTAGTGAAAAGGCTTTTTAGGCATTGTAAAAGATGAACAATAAGTCACCCAGCAGTGCGGGGCTTTGATTTAGGATGTTGCACTTACAAAATTCAATGCTAGTGTTTTTGTCTCCAGCATGCTGTTATTCTGGAGAGCCAGACGTTCTAAATTATCACTCAATGCTAGGAAGTTAGTTTAAATTTCTTATGTAGTTGGCATTAGTGCAATGCTCAGGCACACCAGCTAATTAGTGCTCAACAGACTGATGAAAGATTAGAATTTCACTCACCAAAATCGAAGCACAAACTTCTTAGATGGTCTGCCCTCAACAGAAAACCATAATATTAGTCAGACATTTACATTAAAATGCTCCCAGAGCAACCAGCTGCATAAAGTAGGTGTAGAGATCTAGTTCAGTGAGTGCCGTTAGAAGAGGTGACGCTTAAAAGACAACAATCAGCTCCAGAGTAACTACATCCCTAACTCCAGGTGGATAAATTATATATAAAAAAAACAAAACCTTAGAGTTTTTATGAAGAGGAAAATTATTCATAACTCTTCAGATTTTTTCTGTACCAGGATATTTTTTTTAATGTTTGCAGACTGACTCACTTTTGTAGTCAGCATTAATTGGCCTTTAGAAGAAATGTAATGTTTAGCATTTCTGACATCTTTCTTCAGCCTTAGGTTAACTGTTTTGCACGCATGCATAAATGTGCCGAATGTCATTCATAGAGTCATTACTCCATAGAGCTGCAAGTTTATAAAATGAATGATTTAATTTGTTAATCGTTTAGAGAGTTATAATTTATTTTAACTTTCCCGATCCATATAGATCCAACGGGACCAGAAGAAAAAGATGAAGAAAAAACTCAGAAAAGAACTCGGGAAGACCTTAGCTATGACTGAAAAAGAGGAAGATAACGTGTTTGATGTTTGGACTCTTAGTCAGCAAGACAGATGGAAACTCTATCGGTATGTCAGCGTCTGTCTTTAACTTTTTTCTTTTATTACTATGTGCCTTTTTTGGTTCTTCCCTTCTGTTGCATTCTCTGTACACTTCTGTCTTCTTTCCTTCTTTCTTAATTTTCCCCTTTTATTCTTCACTCCTTCTATTCCCTGACCTACCTTCGTATATTCCCACTGTGTATAATTAAGTCAAGTAATCAGTAAGAAAATGTATCTCTTAGGATTTTATCACAGCAGAAAGCCAAAATGTAAATCCCGCCTTCTATTACTGTAAAAACACGGCTGAAAGAGCTGTTTACACAGTTTTATTTCTCATTTAAACCAACAAATAGGGAATTGAAGACAGAAAAAAAATGTCTATTAAATATTGTTTAAACATGCTGTATTAATAATGAAGAGGTATTAGGCCTATATATATTTTTGCCCTTGCTCCGTGTTATTTCAGATTAAAACAATAACGATCTTAGGACTTCAGCATGGCTCTTGCAGTCGTTTCAGTGTTTTACTATTTCATTTTGGCTTTGTGTTTTCAGCTTGTGGGTGGCACGCTACAGGATGGAGCTTCGCGAAAAAGCCCTGGTATCTGAACAAGCCTACCAGAATACAGTGGACAGATTGGCTGAATTAAAACGGCATGAAAGTCTCTGTCTCCTCAAAAAAGCCACGGTACAGAATATATTAACTATTCCTTTTTAAAAATCCTAACCAGAAATTAAATAGAATTGATCAGATTTATTATAAATCATTAACATTAACAGATTAGTTTTGGTTTCATTTGCCCAGATTTTGAGGCAAGCATCTTTGTGCAGGAAGAAATATAGTATATTATCCAAATTAAAAGACTTTTTTTCTGCTGCGCCTCCACTTAAAAATAGTGGACAAGAACAGAATATTGTCCTGGTAATCCAAGAAGTAACAGTAATGTTACAATAATGTAACCTACTGGTTAGTTACAAAGTTTTTAAATTTTTCAAAATAGCTCCTGTGGCCATATGAACAGACTGATGCTACAGACGATAAAGAATCCAAGAGTTAAATAACTACAGAGACAGACAAGTTGCTTTCCACTGTTCCCAGTCTTTATGTTAATCCATCGGGCTGCAGCTTCGCATTGGTATAGGATGGATATCTACCCTATGCTCTAACAGTCAACAAAAGTAAAATGCAAATTCAGGTCGACTTGTCTTTAAAAAAAACAAATATCCTATCCGCCAGGTTATTGGCATGACAACAACAGGGGCAGCAAAGTTTCGTCAAACCCTGCAGGAAGTGCGTCCACGTCTGGTGATTGTAGAAGAGGCTGCAGAGGTTCTTGAGGCCCACACCATCACCACACTGAGTAGAGCATGCCAACACCTTATTCTGATTGGAGACCACCAACAGGTAAGACCTGACACAGACAAACAGGGCAATGTTTCCTGAACGCTTAGCAGACTTGCATGGTTAATAAATTCTGCTTGATTATTTTCGCACCGCTCTATGTGTTTTGAATAAGGCACAGTAGTAACATGAACATGTGAAAATTTAAAGACAACATATTATGAGATGCTTTGTGCTTTTCTATATCTTTATGTGTGTTGCCTTGAAAGAAGCAAAAAAAATAAAAAATAGTAGCTATTATAAGAGATAGAGAAGAGTACGCAGTGATATCCTGGACATCAGGAGGCTATTATACAACAACTTGTCGGGGCCTGCCAAGGACATATGGCTAGGCAGCCTGTCTACCAATCTGCAGCATGTGATCACAGCTACACAAAACTCTATCACACATCTCAATATTCAGCTCTGGTATATTCTTGCTGTGCAAAAACTATCTGCTCAAAAACTAATATTTGCTTAGTGTCCCTGTTTGTTCATGTTTATTTATGAATCTGCATACATGGGGTATACATTTGACTATACTAACAAGCGCGTGTTCCATGCAGTTGTACTAAAAGTTTACCGATGGAATTTAAATGAAGTTGACTTAAAAGAGTGACCTTCTTGGAAATAAATGGCGCTTTTTACACCTTATCATCATACCATTTATATCATGTACATCAGATTACCATAAT
This sequence comes from Hemichromis elongatus, assembly GCA_015108515.1. Classification (NCBI taxonomy): domain Eukaryota; kingdom Metazoa; phylum Chordata; class Actinopteri; order Cichliformes; family Cichlidae; genus Hemichromis; species Hemichromis elongatus. The sequence continues at coordinate 46,622 of VUQR01002693.1, forward strand.
AGTAATTACCTCAGTGTTATATAAGATGGTAACATTTAATGTGCTACAAATGATCAAAGTATACGTGTAAAATTATTTGTATAGTTATAATATAGTTAAATTTTATAGTTAATTCATATTGTAATTTACCAATTTAAGTAAGTGGTAAAAAAACAACAACAAACGAGCAAACTAGATAAGTTATCCTGAACACATATATGTGTTAGTCGATAGTAGTTATTTTTACTCTAGAGGCAAGTATTCAAAGCATTATTTTTGTGGAACATAAACTTGAATCTGTGCATTTAGAGAAGGTAGATGGATCACACTGTCCAAGTAAAATAAGGCCTGGCATTGTAGTGCTGGTCATTAATCGCAGGTTTGGTGTTGAATCGAGCAGAACACAATGCTTCACATTTATACTAGAATTTGTCTTGCCTCCCCCACACCACTCCCACATACATGCACAATCACGCTCTGTCCTCTAGCTAAATTAGGTTTGCACACACGCACACGAACGTGCGCACACACATACACCGATACATACAAGCAAAACTAAAACGACAGCAAAAGAAAGTTAGAGTGCATTTGCATGCATTCTATACTCCCATCCAAGTACAAACCCATATAAGAATATTTTATTTATTCATTCATGGTTTCCCATATTTATATTTACGGTGTTTATAAATGGCTAGGAACTATTTAATAGCTGTTTATTAGTAATTATGTCTGATGCTCAGACCTGAAAGTAAGCACTCTTTCTTTCACTTAGACTACATGATGTGGCACAGTGTATTGCATTTAAATATCCTAGTCTAGGAAAAGAAGTCATACATTTTTAACTAATTGCTATTGGAATAACAGAGGCCAATGCTTTGAAATAAGCAGCCAACAACGAACAAGTTTCATGTAAATAAAGGCATTACCTGATTTCTAATGATAACTTATTTTTCAAAGCATTTGAAGCGTACAATAACCAAGTGATTTTTTTATTCTCTCTCCATTAGCTGCGCCCTAGTGCCACAGTATATGAACTCGCTAAGAACTTTAACCTGGAGATGTCCATGTTTGAGAGATTAGTGAACATGGGACTGCCCTTTGTCAGACTCAACTACCAGGTTTGTTTTTCTGCATATATTAGCCCTTTCCTCATCTTGCAGGAGAAGTCATTAAACTGTAGACATCTGTAGATGATGCAGTTAGAGATAATAAGATATAGATCTCAGTATCTCTATGCAATTTGTTTATCTATGTTCCCCTTTTTTTGTTTGTTCTTAAGCATCGTATGAGGCCAGAAATTGCCCGTCTTCTGACCCCACACATCTACAAAGAGTTAGAAAACCATCCTTCTGTGTTGGAGTACGAAAACATCAAGGTACACGTTTTTGTTTGCTCTCCTGCGGTGCCTCCTGCATGCATGGATTTAAAAAAGTTTGCTAGTTTAGACTTTCAAATGCATCTTAAGTCTCTAATCTAAATTGGACTGTGCATATAATATCTAGAATACAGGATAAAAATGATATGATGAATATAAAGGAATAATTTGAAATGTGTTTTATTAAATGTTTATTTACAGGGCCTAAAGACCAATTTATACTTTGTGGACCACAGCCAACTAGAAGAAGAAATCAGAGATGGAAAAAGCCATCAGAACCGTCATGAGGCAATGTTTGTGGTAGCTCTTTGTCGCTACTTTCTCTTGCAAGACTACAAACCAGAGCAAATTACCATCCTCACCACCTACACTGGCCAACTCCACTGTCTGCGTAAATATATGCCAGCCAAGGAGTTCGCAGGTGTCAAAGTGCACGTAGTAGACAAGTACCAGGGAGAAGAGAATGACATTGTATTGTTGTCGCTTGTCCGTAGCAACCGACAGTCTAAAGTTGGCTTCTTGAACATTTCCAATCGGGTCTGTGTAGCGTTGTCACGTGCCAAGAAAGGTCTCTACTGCATTGGCAACGGCACGATGCTGGACCAAGTCAAACTGTGGAGCAAAATCTTCCACACCTTAAAGGAGAATAATCAGGTTGGAAAGGCACTGACTCTGTGCTGTCAGAATCATCCAGATCGAGAGGTAAAAGTTTCAAATGCTGAAGATTTCGGACAAGCACCCGAGGGGGGCTGTACCAAGCCTTGCCAGTTCCGTTTGGACTGTGGCCACGTTTGTACTCGTGTCTGCCATCCATATGACCCAGAGCACAAGATGTATAAGTGTGTCAAAAAGTGTGAGAAGGTTTTGTGTGATCAGGGACACAAGTGCACACTTGTATGCCATAAAGAATGCCCAAAGGAATGTCAAGTGAAGGTTGAGAAGATCATACCCAAGTGTCAGCACACGCAAATGATCCCTTGTCACCAGGACCCAAACACATTTATATGCCAGGAGCCTTGCCAGAAGTTGCTCACCTGTGGACATCCATGTGAGTCAGTCTGTGGGTCACCATGCACCAGTAAGTGCAAGGTGAAGGTCATCTTAACACTTAGGTGCGGACACATCCAAGAAGATGCATGCTTTTACAGTGCTTGCATTGATAAGGCTGAATGTAAGACCCCATGTGGGCACCCGCTAAAATGCGGACATCCTTGCAGTGGTACTTGCGGCAAATGTTATCAGGGACGCTTCCACTTTCCCTGTTATCACAAATGTGAACGTCTCCTCATCTGCTCTCACCAGTGCAAGGAACCTTGCACTGGTGATTGTCCCCCTTGTCAGAGGCGTTGTGAGAACTGCTGTGTCCACAGTAAGTGCATGAAGCCATGTGGGCAGCCATGCGCGCCTTGTAAAGAGCCATGTGCATGGCAGTGTGCTCACCATCGCTGCAATAAGCTATGCTATGAGCCGTGTGATCGCCCGCCATGCACCGAACCCTGCAACAAGACCCTAGATTGTGGCCACCCCTGTATTGGACTGTGTGGAGACAAATGTCCAAATAAATGCCGCATCTGTGACCACGATGAAGTCACAGAGATTTTCTTTGGCACTGAAAATGAGCCTGACGCTTACTTCATTCAGCTGGAGGATTGTGAACACATCATCGAATACACAGCTATGGACATATACATGGGTATGGATGATATCAACCAGGCAAATGAAGAAGAGCAGGTGGCCATAAAACTAAAGGAATGCCCCAAGTGTCGCACTCCGATCAGAAATAATCTGCGCTACGGATCTCAGATCAACCGCAGTCTGAAAGAGATAGAGATGGTAAAGGAGAAGATAAATGGACAGCAGTCAGACATTGAAGAAAAGAAGAAAGCACTTCAAACTCAGTGGTATGAAAACCTTCGAACCTATGAAATGGACGGCCAAATGGAATATATGAATATCAAAGAAATACTGGCAAAATCCTACCTCACAGCAAATGATCTATGGGTAGTGGAAAACAAGATGGATTTCTTAATAAGAGTTGAGAAGCTTCGGAAGATTGAGAAGAAAAACATGTTGGACATGGATCACGACAAGTTCTCGAAGAATATTACGGAGTTTGTGCGTTGGCTCAGTAGCTTCCACCAAAAATTCACAGACCAGCAGGTCTTTGATTTGCAGAGAGAACTACAAAAACTCAATCTCCTGGCTGAACTGAATGTTCGTTGCCATTTGGCAAATGAGCGGAGACAAACAGTTCAAATTCAATCAGACGTACAAAAAATAAGAGATGTTTTGGAAACGTGCGGCCAATTCACGGAGCAAGATCAGCAAAAAGTGAAGGAAGCCATGAAGAAACTAGACGAGAAGATTCCACTCAGTGGCTTGGGGATCACTGAGGAGGAACGAAAGATGATTGTCTCAGCAATGAAAATGCGACCTGGACACTGGTACAAATGTCCAAATGGCCATGTCTATCTTATCACAGAGTGTGGAGGGGCGATGGAGAGCAGAAATTGTCCTGATTGTAATGTCACAATTGGTGGGCAAAGCCATACACTTGCAAGTGGCAACCAAGTTGCCTCAGAGATGGATGGGGCACAGCACCCTGCTTGGTCTGAAGCCAATAACCTTCTAAACTTTAATCCACTTGACTTCTAAAAGCCATTTCAGAAAAGCCTGTTGTTTTCTTTCCCTTGACTCTCAGCTGGAACGCATATGAGTGACAAAAGTTTATGGATTTACCTTAAGCAAGGGTCTCAACAAAAGTCAGTGTACTCAATGTAAATGAATTAAACGAAAACAGGTTCATTTGACTTTTTATTGTTTTACTTTATGGTACCTAAAAGATGGAGAGGGCAGCGAGCTTTCTATAAGACCATATTCTTCTTGCATGAAATGTACTTTTGAAACGTTTTCTTGAAAATGCAGACTTTAACAGCGCTGGCAAACATGTCACGCTTGTATGTCAACATGTGTCTTACCACCCTCTTTTATGAACCAATATCATTCAGTATTGCTGTTCTATTTCTGTTTTTAAATGCGTCGTAAGTTACTGATGAAATAACAGATGTTAGTTCATAATGCTAAACTTGGTGAATGTAACACTTTGGTTGTTCAGGACTCCAATAAGTAACAGTTGCATCATGCCTCAACAACAGGTGGCAGTAAAACACTGTAAAACAGCAGTGAATAATCACTTGATAGTTATTATGGTTAGTGCTTGTTCATATGAGATTAAAATGTCTGTAAATACAAGCGTGTTCTTGTTGTTTTTATTTTTACATAGGTCTCCATAGGCTCAGAGATACAAGCTCAGCAAATGTGATTAACAAGTGTACTTGTTATGCTACATAAAAAGACACTTGCACATAAAAATATATGAAAAAAAAATTTTCTTAGTCACTTTCAGTGGCCATCCTGCAAAAATATTACCTAACTGATGCACGACAACAAAACAACAAAAGGTTTCTCCTCATCATTAAAACAAATATTTTCCCTCCCATTTGCCTCTTGCCTACATACAAGTGTTAAACATTTGCGTCTATAGCAGGACATCGTTGGCAGCGAAGGTGAAAAAACCAACCCTGAAATAGCTGCAAATTCCCTTTCACTACAATACAGGACTCACAGTTGCTGAGTTTCAATTTGATGTTTTGTAACAGCTTGCATCACTTTATTACATGATGAATGCGTCCTTGTCACAAAAACAGCTCCAATGCAAACTGTGCTGTCTGCAGGGAGAAAAAAAGCAACAAAAATCTGCTGTCGAGACAAGTGTTAAAATTGAGCAAACTTTAAAAGCTTGCCACTCTTTCCGTATTTATAGTTTTCAAGCATCAGGATGAGAGAGAGCTGGATGGCAAGGCGGCACCTGAGAAAAATGGTAATATCCTACAGGGTGGACTGCCTCATCTATCATTTCAGGTGGCCTTAAAATATGTTATTGTCAGAGTTCCAGGTAATCTGCCCATGCAATAGACCCTGCCGAGTTCCCTACCACTCCTTCCAACATACAATTTGTGGTTTGATCACCGAGCAGAGGGGGAAAAAAAACTGCAGGACTTGACTAAGGACTCGGTAAAACAGTAAAGTTGCCACAAATGATAATGTGTCAGTTCATGTGAAGCCTTGAATTTGAGCACTTGAACTAGAATGGGCCCAGATTGACGGCACTGACCTAGCATCTTTTTTAATGCCAGAATAAATTGGAACACATCAAAGAACGCCACTTATGGACATGTGAACTAGAAATCAGTGTAGATGCTTTATGACAAGGATGTGACCACAGCATCTGGTCCAAATTAACTGCTGAATACATTGTAAAAGATCAGCGACTGACATGATGCATCTTTACAAGAGCTTAAATGAAAAATGTGTATTAAAAGACAAGCAAAATTACGGAAAAGCGATTTTAAATATTGGTTTTCAAAGAATCCCCAAGGCCACAGATAAAGAGCGTCTGAAGTCTTTGTAAGAGCATTTAAAAATTAAGAGTCCATGTGAGAAGTAAGGAAAAGTTTTCCTAAGATAACAGATTAACTTTGCAAATTTTTTTTCATATAGTCTTAATGTTATAGGAACCATTCGGCAGCTTCCTAAATGAATTACTTTTAACATATTTAGTCATTTTAGTTCATTTATTTTCTGTGTTGTATTATTTTCTGTGATATATTTTTCATGACAACTTGGATAGACTTCAGCTCCCCAAGCCCCACAACCCTGAATTGGATAAATGGTAAAAAAAACAAACAAACAAAACAAAAGAGTAAAGAAAGTGAATAAATGAATCTGGCATTTGTATTCCATATGCAAGCTTTGTCTTAAATCAGCAAAATATAAATATATATTTTTAAATAAATTGCTGGCTTACGTTTTTACCTCCTTCCATTTAAAATTCAAACAGAGAGGAGAAAAAAAAACACTCAGTATTAATCTACTTCTGAGAAAATGCAACAAGGTTTATGTTCACAGAATGAACTGTTGGTATTATGCTGGCTAAGGGTAATGGGTTTGTATTATCAGAAAATTGCTCATTAATGTTCCCTTGCAGGCATTTCATCAGTAAAGCAGGTTGTGGTCCAAAGTTCCTACCCGACAGAAAGTGTGTGCGATGAAGTGTCATAGATAGCATATACAACAAACGCAGTCCTTTAGCTAAAGATCTAAAGCAAAGTTACTAAAACGCTGGCCTTTGGTGTCATGCATTAACCTCCAAGCTTTTCTATCTGCTGTGAACCATGTCTCTGTGTTAAATAATAAATGAGCGGTTGTTTACATGCTTGTCCTCCAAAGAAGTTGTCTTTTAATTTTGCTAATGCACTGCATAATTGCGACATATTTCTTCATGGAAATTATTACACATATCTTACGAAGCCGGGGAATCACTCAGACATTTTCTTTAAACAACTGCAGTTTTCTGTAAAACTCTCTATTTTTTTTTTTTTTTTTTAAAAGTGCTGCACTTTGATTTCTGTCCAATAACACTGCATTTAATTTGTTTCAGACTTGTGCTTTAGAAGGTCATAATCCACAGAGTCCATCTGGCCTCCATCCCTCGCATGTTGGTTCAACACACGTTGTTGCGAAAATAAAGGACAGCAGTGACAGTTTTATTAAGTGTCCTCTTAAATTTCTTGCCTCGACTTTTCCACTGGCTCTAATTTCCTCAACGTTTATCTGCAACCGAACGTAAGAGATTACCAGACCTTTTACCTCCAATTTACAGTGGCAGACTGACTTAGTCTTCAGGCTCTGTTAACAAGCTATTTCCTTCCCACTGGATTTGAATGATATCCATCTATGTCCAGAGAGACAGAGTAAGCCACACAAAGAGAGAAACTAAGTTACATAAACATTCACATAGACATTAGAAGCAGAGATGAAGATAAAAATCAAAAGGAATATAGTGATATTGGATGGGAAGGGGATGTGCTGGACTGATTGACTGATCTGCTTCCAGTCCACCAGAGACTCTGCTGATATAGGGAAGAAGACAGTGAGCACAAGCGAGAGAGACAGAAAGCAGGGGGGATATGGAGGGAGAACAGGCATGATTTGATAAGAAGGGAGCTGACTATTTCTGAGTGATCCTCCACTCCACTGGACCAGTGAATGTGATTGGGAGAAAGATATTTAGGCAGACAGAAAGGAATAGAAAAAATAAACAAAAGAAACCAAAAAAAAAAACAAGGATTCGTGGTGAAGGGATAGAAAATATGAATAAATGTTTCAGTTTTAGCCCCAGATTGACAAGCTATCTTCATACTTTGCCAGTCTTGACCTAAGGCTCTCAAATGTAATACCATCAGGGAGTACATTTTCATTGTGGAAACATATACAGAGCTGCAAATGCCAAGTCATTTAAATTCAGATTTCAGCCCAAGCACCTCATCAGTTACGGCAAATCTAAATGCAGCTCTTTTATGATTATGATTCATTTAAACCAACCAGCTACAGCATGCTTAATTTCTATTAAGTTTGAGTGGAAAATTATAAATCTTGCAATTAAAATTTACAAAGCAGATGTTGGGTTTTAAGATGCACGGGCTTACTTTGCATTTTGCAAAGTTATCCACAAAGGAGACAGATTTCTTACCAGAAAAAAATGATCATACTTGCAGTGAAGACTTTCCTCCAGTTTTACCTGCTTCTATTCTAGAACAATGTCAGCTAAGCAGTGGGTCCTATTCAACAGACTCACTATCATGATAATCTGGCAGACATGAAATATATACCAAAATATGTGTTGCTGCATGGCAATACAGCAGAAAATATTAATACTGTTGTGCCATGCAGCATTACTTATCATCTTCCAAATAATGATTAATGCACTTCACGGGAGTATAAAGCTAAAGCGTTCCAAGCAGCTGTTATGCTGTTAAAATCTTGTTGTTTTTTAACCTTGAATATGTCATTGTATGTGCTATTTAATCGCTTTTTTGAATCCTAGGCATGGCTACCATTCAATTTTCTGCACCATAACCAGGAAACGAAATGAATTTCTTAGATTCCGAACTGAGTGAAAAGTCTGGGAGAGGTTTAAAAGCTTTTGAGCCCAGTAATGTGTCAGACACACAACCTGTGGTTTTAATTGATGCTTAATTGCAGCGTGGGCAGTACATTAATAAGTTATTACCATGGTCCTCTCTCGAGATACTAGGCAGGCTACTCCACATGGGGGTGTGTGTCATTACATCAAAACTTTGATTAAGGCAGTGGGAAAAGCGCAGACCCTGATCGCATTTTTGTGCACCTTCCAGGCTGATTTAAATGTAAATTTATTTTTATTTCAGCTCCTCCCATCTTGACAGTGTCTTGCTATGGGAGGAAGTAGAGTTAAAGGGAAGAGGACAATTCTGCCCAGGTAAGCATATTTAGTTTGTGGGGGTTTGATTCTAAACTAATTTGAATAACTGTATGAAAGCCAATTTGGTTTAATTGAGCTCTGCTCTTCCGAACACCTGCAACTAGATTAGCGACTGACATTAAGTTGTTTTGCTGCATTGGGCCTCCAAGTGTTGTTCCAGCCGCTTCATAACTCTGGATTTACCTCCAAATTTTTAATACAAGACCATATGTGCTTTGCAGAATATGCAATGAGCTTGGCTTAGTGTTTCACAGAGCAGCAGTGAAATATGGCCAAGAAAGTGAAAATAAAACCCAGGCTAATCCATTCTCCTCTCCTATGCCTGAGTACTGTGACAAAGGTGGTTTATTACCATTACCATCAGTGTATTATTATCAATATGTATTAGGGAATCTCACCATCCAGCAAAATCCCAACAGGCCATGACAGGACTAAAACAAACTACGTTTCTGCACCATCGAGGGAAAACATTAAGCCAAGATGCACATCCCCCTCGGCACCCCGGTATGACTGAATCTGCCTGAGAAGCTGAATGGATATGTGTGTTTGCATGATTTGTGAACTCCCAGTCTCATTGATCCACTTGTGTACAGAACAACTGTTGGCAAACTCCTTGTTTTTAGTGCCCTGGATTAACGTGGTTGTCAATGCATCTCTTTATGTCAGAATGAATGAATGATTAAACTTATGACTTTCATTCTTTTTTGGAATTTGTAGAACATCCCTACAGTAAGGCTGGAATGCGAGAGGGGCAAAAACATAGTGAATCCATGTACAATAAACCTTAAAACTGTTTTACCCCAGAATACACACATCATCTGTGTTTTAACACTGTAGTCAGGCTAATAGCATCAGCATGTGCCTTCACTCCAACACACAGGCAGTGTAGTTTCTGGCTATTTGTCCCATGTCGTTTATGAAGTAGTTGCATATTACATTTCTGATGAAAAGCAAAAGAAAATGTAAGATAACTGAGAAAGGAATCATTCCTTGTCAAAAAAAAAGTACCCTATTTTTCAGATTAAAGTCAGATTTCTGACTTTTTTCTCTGAATTCTGGAAAAGAAGAAAAAAAACTAACATTTTTCCCCCCCTATTGGCCCTAATCCTCCTCCATACAAACTTGAGTTTTGATCGCAGTTTATAAATTTGAGTTTCGACTCAGCATGTCTTGACCTCCCCCACTGGTTAATGAACTACAGTTTTGAAGTCCCCTGAAGGATTATGTCATATCCATTTTTCTTTCTGGCTCTGCAATTCGAGAGTTGGAAATTGGAACCCATCCCCTTCTTGATCAGGCGGTGGGGTCAGTGTTTAGCACTGTCACCTCACAGCAAGCTGGCTGGATGGGTTCGCATGTTCTCCCACAGTCTAAAGATATGCTTGTTAGATTATTTGGTGATTCTAATTTGGTGAGAATGTGTGAATGATTATCTGTCTGTGTTAGACTTGTGACCTGTCCAGGGTGTACTCCGCCTATCGCCCCATGAAAGTTGGTGTAGGCCTCATCCTGCTGACGATGAGAAATGCTGACATTAACTCAAAGTCAGCATTTCTGACACCGAGAATGAATATCAGAAATGCTACAAATAGTATTTTATGCATACGCTGGAATTAAATGTGTTGCATCGCTTGGGTTCTTATTTCAAACTCAGTCTGTATCAAATATCAAATGTAAATAGACAGACGATGTAGTGCGTGGGGAAATAAAGGCCGTTAATGTTTAGCTTAATTCTAGTGGCTGCCTCCAGCAGCAATCAAAAAGTCCTGTCTGCACAATGAGGGATTTGCTCACCCTTTAATCCCGAACAACCCACATGCTCCTTATTTCACTTTGCTAAGAAAACACAACACTGAAACAAGATAACTTGGTGATCCCAGAAGACATTTTCACGATCTTTTTTTTCTCCAATCCTTGTTCTAAGCTAATGACTCCTGGATCTGATGAAATTGTTGAGCCAATTGTCTTCAGTTCCTTTTTCTTAAATTTAGTAAAGTTAACTCACAATGGTTTACTATATTAAATAAACACCAAATCATAAAATCCTCACAATGCATGTTAAAAATGTAGGACTTTTTAAATTTTATTTTAGATCATGCATTAGTGCTTAACACTGTTCCTGTAAAAAGGTTACAGTGGAAAAAAAACACTCAACAAATTACCTGTAAAGTGCATATCTCCAGAGGTATTTGTAATTTTTTTTTACTCTCAGGTAGATTTTGTGGTAAATAAATATAAGTTTTTAGGCCCAATAACAAGGTAATTATCTCCTCAAAGTTGCGCGTCCACATTAAAACGGCGCAAAACACTTACTTTTCAGTACTGTTCATGCGCGAAACCTAAGACGATTCAACCTGCGTCATTTCCATCTGTTGTTTATTTACATTCCGGCTCTTTAAAAAGGGCGGCGAAATGGCGAGAAAAAGCACCGAATTTTTCAAATGGAATGATAATGAGGTGGAGTTGCTGCTCCGAGTCACAAATGAGTACATATTAATCTTCGATACGGCCACTAAAAACTTTGAGCAAACAAAACAACTGCTGTACGATGCCGTCTGACCATCTTGGTTGAAGTGGTCATATGACTAACATACGTCATCGTTTTTAAAAGTCTCCGGTTTGGCCGTCCACACTGCACCAAAACGCTGCGTCTCCAAATTTATGCGTTTTGGAAAGCGTTTCCAAAATGCTCAGTTTTCCCTGATTGTTGGGACGAGTTGAGATGTCAGTGTGGACGGGAGGCCAAAACGGAGACAAAACAATGTGTTTTCAAATGATAATGCATTAGTGTGGACGTAGCCTTAGTTTCTTAAAAAAAACCCATATTAATCAGGACGTTTTGCCTGAAATGATCATCAGATAATCACCAGTGGCTTTAACATTGCATTTTGAAAAATGCAGTAATGTCCACACTAACAGCTTACTTGCATGCAAAAAAACCTAAACCCATGAGCTTTAATTACAACAGGACTACAAAATAAAAACCAAAAAAATTCCAGTACCAAAAATTAGCCTGTTTTTAAGAATTCTCCACATTCATATGCAGATAGGCAGTTCATAGAGATTATATTACATGGTAACTGAGCACTGGGACTGAAGCAAATAGTTGTTTCTGCTAGCTAGCAAGCTAGATGGGTGAATTAACCAAGTGGAGTAGGCCTAAAGATTTTATAGAGCAATAGCATGGGATTATGGCCTCATTCACTGACTCACTTGGCTAGTACCAACTAAATGATAACCTGTACATGAAAGAGCGTAATCAACAGATGCACTAGTAACACATGATACTTTTAGAAAAAATAAAAAAAATCGTGAATGGCATGAAGCACCAGAGTATATAAATGCACAGTTCAAGATGCCAACTCTGTGTCCTCTCTGAAAAAGTAACAAAACAATTTTTAATACAAATCAATCAAATGTTTCGAAAATCAAGAATTAAAAATAACTCAATTTAAAAGTTTAAAGTTACCAGGATTTCTGATGCATGTGACCCCTCTTTCTCCGAATTGGGTCTTCGGAGAATTCAACGTGAGATTTTTCTTCCACTGAAATTTGTGTGTGTGAATGCTACAAATTATTTGGACACAGCAATGAATCACAGTGACTTCAAATGCTGAAGCTGGCAAAAGCTTTGACTTTAATTATCCTTAGAAATGAGCAACATACAAAACATTCAGGTTAACAGCTTTTCCTCTTTAGCTAGTGAGGACTGCCACTTCCATTGCTTAAAATGACAAATATTGCCAGGAGCAGATCAAATCAACCCGTGCTAATTAAAGGTAATTCCGTGAGTGGGTTGATAACAGGCAGGTAGTAAACTGGTCTGCAGTCTGGTTGATGTGCTCTCTGCACACATTGTCTGTTCTCTGGTTTTGTGATGAAAGAACCTGTAATCATTGGTCATTGGTTTATTTTTTATTTTTTTTTATTTAATTTAAATTCCAATGGAGCTTTATGGCATACTTATAGCTCAACATGAGACATTAATTTTGGAGTGGCACTCTCCCAGTTAATCTTTCATTTATAACTTATGAGTAATTTATAATTATACATTTTTTTATTCAGATTTTTGGTACTTGGCAAACTAAGTAGGTAGGTCTACCAACTGTTACTGCAACATGTCAGATATATGAGACACAGATGTAATATACCTTTAAGTAATGAGTGTCAGACTGAACCCTGTATTGGCAGATTATTGAGCCTTGTATGTGATAATATATAAATGCATAATAGGGAGATATCTGCTAGGTTTAAAGGTTTCAGTTGAATTCATTTTCACACTACTTAATGATCCTTGTGCTTTTAAAAGTAAAGTCAGGCTCTTCTTAGGAAGCAAATAAAGCACACATTAGAAAAAACTCTGTTGGCACATTCGAGTTCATGAGTAGGTTTGGTTGGGTTTATGTGAACCACAACCCCTCGGATCCAGACAACTACTTCTGACAGCATTCAGTAAGCGTCAGCCCATCTCTCTGCTCCTTTCCCAGCAGGGAAGATTCGCCATTATCGTGTTCACACTTTTATGCTTTGCTGGGTTCATTGATGTGTTTGTACTGCTGTGTCATCCTTATTCAGTGAGGGGCTTATTGTAATAACTGTTGGACACTATATAACACAAATTTTACAGGTTACTTTTACTTAATTAAACAAGAAATGTGTCGAAAATTGTAGCGCAAAAAGTGAAAAAGTTGCATTTGTGAATAATTCAAAGTGGCAACGGTGTCATTCCCACCCTCTGTGCATTCGAGCTACTGAGCCGGGAAAATTAACGAACGCCTCCAGTTAAATGTCCGTAGCTGTTTGTGGTCATTTAAAACATTTATCTGCATTGTTTCAAATACCTAATATGTACTTCTGTAATAATAATAATAAAAAAAATGTATCCTGATAAAAAAACTCAATTTTTGAAAGCAAAATTATTATTTTTGAACATATTTGTAACCTTGTGGAAAAGTCACGTTCTACAGGCGGCCAAACGGGAGTTTTTGAAAAGGTTTCATGCTGAAGGATAAGAAATGTGCAGTGTTGCCATGTAAGACTAATAAAAGACACTGTTATATATCAGCTTTAAAAGTTTGTAGGGACACAGGAGGGAAATGATTTTCACTGTAGCTGTCTAAAATATGGAAGACATTAAGTGGAGTAAAGGAGTTGTGAACCGATAAATGCTTGCCTCAATTTGAATACATCTATAAGGAGGCAAAGCCTCAAATGGGGAATAAAATTTGTTTCAGAACTCCCTTTACTGTCATACCTTGTAGTGGAAGAATGGCGTGGCTAATGTTTTGGAGGCCTACAGCAGTAAATTATTTAAGTCCATGGCTCTGGTTTGGTACGTCAGCTATAGACCTTGAAGACTCTATGGTGTCTTTCTATCCATTTCGTAGGAAAAAAAAAAAAAAAACGGAGAAGAAATGTTTTAGGCTTTGAGCTTTGTGTGAGCAGGGAGAATGAATTTGGATAGCTGTCAAGGTTGAGATAGTCACATTGTACTGCAACAGCAAAACAGGATTTGCGAGAAAGGCCGCTGAAAAGCCTTCCCTCCGTCCCGTTAGTGAAACAACTGTGCCCACACTGACAGTGACCAGACTTTCACCTGATTATCACTGCAGCTTCAAATAATTACACTCAGTTGACATTCAGCATTCATTACAGAGACAATTAAGGAATAAATATGGCCGTTACCTACAATGAAAAACTCATTAAGAAAAGAAAAATCCATATTGTTGCAACAGGAAAGGTTTTTTGTTGACTTGACAGACTAAGCAGAAGGTAGCTACCCCATAAATGAGAAGTCATCGTTAAGAACATAGTTGGAATAGTTGTCGGAGTTAAAAAAGTGGCAAGTGGCAGTTGATTTGCAAGAGCTACAAAACTGAATGCTGTTTTCTCTTCAGTGCTTCCGTTACACAGGTCTCAGTAAGCTTGGTCTTCTGTTGTGGTGCGCTAATTTTACTTAAACAAAAGAAGAAAAAAGTAGCTTAGAGGAATAGTAGAGAAATATTCATTGTGTTGAATATCCATCACTCATTGGCTGATAAATTCTGAGTTGTTAGCCAACAATTTCACAGTCAGACTGAGCCCACTCCTCTCACATCTGGTTTCTAAACACCAAGACAGCAGTGGTGGATGTGAGTATGTATGTATGCAGTAAAGAAAGTAAAGATTAAACGGTCAGCGTTTGGTATGTATGCATGATTCATATCTCTTGGGCATTTACTTATGAGCTAAGCTGAAATGGTTTGACTTCATTTTTTTTAACCACCACATCCTTTGTTAAAATGACTTCTGTCATTATTTGAGTATTTTGGAAGTTGACCAAAGGGCCAGAACAGTTATCTTTAACATGTAAAGAAACTGTACTTTACCTTGGTGTTGTTTTGATCTACCATAATGTTGTACAACATGAGATACAAAGAAAAAGCATTTAAAATCGTGAAGCCAAACCGAAGTATAATAGAGATTATAAGGCCATTTGTTAATGCAGGTCAAGGTTTTTCTGGGGTGAAAAATCCAGAGTAGAGGGCTCAGATTCCAGCAGATGGGAAGCCTTCCAGTTGATTTCCACAAACCTAGTCTACCGGAGATACAGCCCTGCTGAAACAGCTGGATAAGCTGTGTGCTTGTCTTATTAGTACCCACAGACAGTGCAAAATTTGGATGTAGCTTCCGGGTTGGAAGAATCAGACCAGTGTGGAAGTGACCTAAACCTGGTTTCTGCCTGAAATAAGACAGATGGTGATAGCTGCGGTTAGAAAAAGAAGAGTTTAAAAGCTCAGTCACTCTTTGTGGGTAGTATTGAATAAAGAAATTAAAATGGGGGGATTATCCATTGTTAGCCACTTACTCGCTGGCTAATATTTGTGATAACAGACTTTAACTGATCATATTGATGTGGTTCAAAACGTTTTACTCTGGAGCTGCAGACAGTAATTTAAAGTCACATTAGGAAGGAATGAACTCCGCTCAAAAGATAATTTTAATTTCTTTTAATTTCATGTAGCGGGCGCTTTTTGTTATATGTAAATGTATATAGGCATCATTGCATTTCACTAAATGTCCTGTCTGTGTGTTTGCGTGTCTGTGTGTGTTGTTGCGGTTATAGTTATTTTACTGAAACATGGCTCCTTATGAACCTAGAGCGATGTGGGTCTATGAATGGGTGACACGCTTACATAAAGAGGTTTTTCCTTTTATTTCTTTGGAACTTGTGGGAGTATGTGTGTAAATGGTTGAATATGTGTAAAACACTTTACTCATCCCAAAAGATGGGAGATTATTGTATCAGAGCAGCCAAAACATGAACTACCTATCTCACTAAAATATATATGCAGTATAAAAAAACCAAATAACTCAGGAAGGTAAATAGTTATGCAAAAGGAGCTCAAAAAATGGAATATCCAAATAAGTAAATAGCTCAATAAATAGCAAAAAACAAGGTTACATAAGTGCAGATCATTACACATTTAATGAAACTTTGATTTTGTTCTTCTTCTGTCAAATAGGAGCCTTTGAAAACAATTCTTAAACCATTGCATACACGTGATGCCTGCAAAAGTTTTTTCCACTTACTGAATAATGAAAGAAAATTTGCACTACAATCAGTCTGAATGATATTTATCCTCGTGAACTGTACATGCCAAATGTCTTCTGCAGAAGCAAAGAAGAAATGTCTCAAGATTTTGTGAAGCACATAATAACCTTCTATACCAACAATATAGATTACATTTGTTCCCCTCTTTATCAAACCCACACAGTCTGGCTAGGTGCGTGGTATGTATGTATTAGAGAGCTGTCCCTCGCCTGTTCTGGGAAGTAGCAATTGATTGTCGGTAGCTTTTTGCTTCTGCGACTTTTAGCAAATATCTAGCTTGTTTACATTCACGCTGATGGACACACTAGATGTGTTCATGTGCATTTAATTTCAACACTTTCTGGGTGTTGTGGAAGTATTCCATTAAATAAAGCCTGCAGACAAAAGGGTAATCAGCTTCTCCAGGATACAAAGTGCTGTTCATCCCACATTATATATATGCCTCTCTCATGGAAGCAGTTGAAGGAATGGCAAAGACCCACAATGGAGGAATTCATAGCAGTAGGTAGCCTTGTAAACACAGCATGCCTTGCCTTCCTCTGTGATTTAACACAGAAGAATTAATAGTTGGAGTCACAGTGGTGCTGTTTGCAAAAGCGTCCAGTTGGTACTGAAAGAGTTGTGACAGATGGTTGAAGGGGTGCTGGGATTGTTAAAAGCAGTGATATTCAAAGAAATCACCTGGTAAACAGAAGCAAACTTCGACAGTCAGCGAGAATTTATAAAATTCTCAGGCGGCTTCAAGAGATTATTTCTTAACAGTGAGTTTCTCCTGCTTTTATATGCTGAATGAGAAAGTCAGTCAAGCTGCTTTTGTTGTCAACGGAAGGTAAAAAACCCCCCGCTAACCACAGAAAAAACAAAAAAATTCAAAATTGCAAGTATTGAATGATAAATCATAATACAATTTTCCAATTTCTTCTTGATTACACACATCAGAAGTGATATAACACTGGATCATAGTTGTAATGAGTGCATTTTTTTTTGCTATTACAATCGCTTGCCTACAGCTATAGACACACACATTAATCTTAGTCTTGGCTGAACTAATCACAGAGTTGAGCATTCAGGAAGATTTAGGGGCAGTGGCATCATCAAAGTTGTAGAAATGAATAAAAATGACTGAAATGACTTTGTTCTGACCTGGCTGCACTTGGGGTTAATTGTGATGTGCTTAGAAAAAAGGGACCGGTTTGCCTGAGCCCAGAAGGAGCTGGAGATGAGAGTGAAGTGCTTTGTGTACCTCCTAGAAAGTGCTGCAATTTTCTCTCATCTTGATTTTTCACTCAAGAGGGAGGAGCCCTTTTGTATCCTTTGGTGAAGCACCCAAGTGAATTTAAATCTTCACAAGAAGTTTAAATATAAAATTCCTCATTGCTTTGTTGAGTAATTATCTCGGCGCTTTGTGCGGGGAGCCTCGTGCTCTGAAAGGATGTGGCTGGTGAAAGCAAACTACAGAGCCAAAATAGTAACGGGGGAGTGTTATACATGACATTAAAAGTGCGGACACGATTCTTACATAAATGCCGTCTATTGGTTGTGCGCAACATATGCTCTTTGTCGAAAACAATGTTAAAGGAATGGCTGGACCACTGATTTCTGCCATGCCTGTCTTGTAATCCTGACAAGCATAAGCAATGGAAACATGCATTGTAAGTTATGAACAGTGGCATGTCTCTAATTGGCTGTCTGCTGTCTGTCCTTATTTACAAGTGTGTTTTTACAAGAGGCTGTTTTCTCAGGCCAGGCGCATTAAAAACAATTGGACATGGCTCTCGCCCTCTACCTTGCTCACAATTACTACAATCCAGTCTCTATGTTTCTCTAGGTGTTTCGTATCTATCTATCTATCTATCTATCTATCTATCTATCTATCTATCTATCTATCTATCTATCTATCTATCTATCTATCTATCTATCTATCTATCTATCTATCTATCTATCTATCTTAGTCACATTTCATTCAGTAATAACACAAAAATTCTGCTGACTCAGCACATACCCACCTAGGCGTTGTGCTATGGGGAGAAAAGAAAGAGATTAAAAGAAAAAAAAAGGAAAACCTTGGCCCAGTCCGAGAGGGAAAGTTTTCCATTTTATTTTTCATTTTTATTATCTGTCTGGTGAAAGTGTAAATGCCAGGAGGATTAGAGAAATTACATAGGCTCTCGCCTTTCCTGGCCTGCTGCTTATCCCCCTCTCAGCTCATCTCTCCCTCTCTCTCTCTCTCTGTATTTTTCATCCGTCGCCGCCTCACCTTCTCCGTCTTCCTCTCTGCATAATCACCATTTTTTCCCAGTTCGGTGTCCTTTTCTTTCTTCCTCGCCCATCTCTATCAATCTCTCCATGTCATAGCTGCTCTGTTGCTTCACCTCCCTCCTGTGTGACATGCCCTTATTTCTGTC
>VUQR01002693.1:65357-84991 GCA_015108515.1 Hemichromis elongatus
CACATGGGTCTTGTTCGCTGGCCACTTCTCAGCGAAAAGAAGTGTTTTAAGAAGGGTCCCCTAATCCTTAAGATCTATTACAGATAGCTCGACTGACACAGGCGACAGAGATTAGAGGGGGCAGATACTGACTGTATTGATTGGCCCTCTCATCCTGAGGCCAAACCCAGCAGCTTGCTAGTGTAATAGAACGCTATAATGAAATTCAGGCAGTATTCAGAGCATGTTGCTTTAAATGGATAAAGACTGGGCTGAGCAGGAGTAAACTGGTGACACACTGGAGCTACGGAGGAAAGGCAGTGGACAGAGTGACTGCTGCATGGTGTACCACTTTAAGTGAAGGTTAGCAACCGTGCATCACATCTCTAACAGGTGCTGGCACACAGTGGAGCAAATTTGCTGAGAGAGAAAACCACTCTGTGTTTGGACCCGCAGGGGATTTTTTTTTTATTTTTTTATTTTTTATGTAATGTCATGAACTTGTGTTGTAGTTAGCCGTTTGTTAGGGATTTTCTTTGGCAGTCACATTTAGGCACGGTTTTGGTGCCAAAAAAACAAAACCAGCTGGACCACTTACTCCTCAGTCCATTACTGGAGGTTGCAAGGCCAAATTGACTTTGTGCTTAGCTCAATGAGATATGAGCCAGATTTTCTATGATTTTTTTTGCACTTTTGGAAGTGCTCATGGCTCATTTAGACTGATGCTTTAAAATTAAGATCAGTGTGAAACACTGATTAAACTAATATTTAATTTAAAATGATTGTCTTACACACTTTCATTAATGCAGAGATAGGTGAGATAACTAAATAAAAGCAAAGTAATAACGACGTAATGCCTTTATTTTTTAAATTATATTCAAGTAAAGCAGAGAAATCATATGAAGAGCACACACTGCATATGTATGTACAGCTGAATAAAAGTCTTTTAATTTCAGTTGGACTTAGCAAAAGCATATCTTGTTACTGTTTCG
This sequence comes from Hemichromis elongatus, assembly GCA_015108515.1. Lineage (NCBI taxonomy): Eukaryota > Metazoa > Chordata > Actinopteri > Cichliformes > Cichlidae > Hemichromis > Hemichromis elongatus. Next base: position 66,329 of record VUQR01002693.1, read on the forward strand.
GTGCCTTTTGTGCATACATATAGGCTCAGCCAGAAAATGACACTAATGAGCTTGCCTTATTGGCACCCATGTAAAATGTAAGTAAAGATTAAATTAATATTTTACAGTGAATGCTCTGGTGAATAGCAGAATTATTTAAATAAATGTGAGTGTTTGGAATCCTCATCCATTTTGCCCATTCATGAAAATCCAAACACTGACTTGAAATGCATTGCTTTGACTGTGCTGACTGTGTTTTGAAGGACTTTCCTGGCACTGTCAACCAGGGCAGAGGCAACATGACAAGCTACATTTTTCAATAGCTAGTACAGAGAATATCTCCAGCAACAATAGATGTACACAGATGGATGGAGGACAATGGCAATTCTTAGTAGCTGAAGGCAAACCTGAAGCTTGAAATGTGAAACTTTTATATATTTGTTTGGGGTTTACGCACATATTGGTTGCACGATGATCTCCAGCCTCTTGATAAACATGATAGTATATGAGAGATACTTCAGTGTGGTTTGTTATTACAGTTAGATTTTCTTTTCAAATAGAAAATTAGAGCCAAACTGACTCACTGTCAGAACAAATATGTATGTATTATTCAGAAGCTCACAAGTTCTATTCTCTGCCTTCTTTCTTTTCCTTTAAAATAAAAATCAGTTTGTCTTTTTTTTGCTTTAAAGTAGAGGTGTTTATATTTGTGAACACTACTTAGCTCCACTAGTGGAATTCACCCACATTATTATAAATTATTATTATCACATGGAAAAACCTTGAGAGTAGTAGATTTATTTCAAATCATTCATCCATTCATCCAATTAAAGGGTGAGAGGTTCAGTACACCCTGGACCAGTTGCCAGTTGAGACAGCCAGACAGACATGCTTACATTCACACCCTTGGCAAATTTTGAATCACCAGTAACTACAATATAAGTATAAGTATAATAATAATTATTCAGCATGCTTAAGTTTTCAGCTAGTCAACAAAAAAACGAGCGACGTTCATTCTTGCCATGAGGCTGGCAAAAATCTCTGAACTGTTCTAAATGCTTGCTATATCTGGCACAAGTTAGGTCTGTTTGAGTCTTTTCTTCACACACTTCTCCTCCTCCCCTCACCTTTACGGTTGGAAGGAGTAACAACCCCCCTGTCCCCTGAGTTTAGCTTGATGCAATGGATTGCCAGCAACATGCTATAGCTACAAGGCCTTTGCTAATCACACTATTGATCCTGTAATTCCACCCATTTGAAACTCTTTAGCTTGGTGGGCGGTATCAATGAATAAAGTCCAAGTCTCCGTTTCTTCCCTTGTTCTCTGAGGCACCTGGTGTCTCTAGGGAGGTGACTGAGACCTGTTTGCCTTCTCTACATCACAGCCCTGCTCTCTCTTTAGTATTCAGCTGCCACAGACTCCACAGGAAAGTCTGTCACGTTGAGAACAAACGCAAATGGAGAACGGCTGATCGACCTCCCTCCCTTTGACTGCGTTTTTGTGGAACCTTGTTGTGTTGCGCTGTGTTGAGTTGTGTTGCCCTATGTTGTTTTTTTTGTGCAAGTAAGGATTGTCACATCAGAGCAAAGAAGTGGGATGCAAGAGAGGAGAAGCCTTAGAATGTGAACTCTTATGGAATATCAATAGGCAGAGTAATGGCCTGGTTTTCAAGATGGCAGAGAAGGCTTTGGTCCATTGCTTGCTATTTCAAATAGTGGATCTATCTAACAAAAACACAAACACACATCTTATTGGACTGACTGCTGTACAGAGATCACAGGAAATCCCCCAAACAGTTAGCCTGTCATCTTATCAATGAAATTAGATCCACTGTGACATATCTAGTTGACAGTAATTATGCTTAATTTAGACATGCTTAACTGTGCTTAACTATGCTTAATGCTTAACTAAAAAAAAATAAAATACCAAGCTTAAACATCAGTCAAGAACATGGTAAAAAGCAGCTAATGGTAGGTTTCATTTGTCAGCAGTTAGCATCATATAATTGATTCTGATACTGTAGATCACTGAGCAGATGAGCTTGAAATCCTTGTCATGCAGCCATGTTTTGTATACCTTTTAATTACATCAGCAGCACTAAAGAGACAGGGGAGAAGTGCAAGGAAATGAAGTGCACTGAGAAACACCAAATCGCTTATTCTTGTTTACATATTGTCCTTGAGTAGATGCACATCGGGGGACTGTCATTTTTAAATCGGAAGGACACGACGAGGACGTGAGAGAGACCGTGTAAAACTTGGAAGGAATAAAGTCATAAGAAAAGAGACATAGAGAAAAGATAGAGCCGAGGATTATAGAAATAAGAATAACAGGGAGTTGGGGGGGGGGAAAAAAGCAGAACAGGATTTACATAGAATGTGCTTTTGAATGGATTTACAGGGGAAAAGACTATATCTGATGGATTTGGGAGAGTGTATCAGTGGTTATGGCAATAGGTAGGTGAGCTCTGTGTAATGTTGACGCAGGATAAAAGTATTACACGAAATGAGCTAAAGTACTGTAGGCAGAAAAGTGCAGATGAAGTGGTGTCATTTAGAATGGGATAGAAGAGAATCAGTTGAACCAGAAATATGGTTTCCTCACGCACTTCAAAAGTGAGAGCCTAAAAGAGGCAGTGGACATATGATAGCTGAAAGGGGTTTTAAATAAAGCCGCTCAGACGAAATTGACGGACTGAATAACCCGACCGGTGTTTTACTGGATCACTACAATATTTTTCTTTTGAATACAACTACCTCGCCGAGGTTGTTTACAACCTGTCTATCATATTTTGCCTCAGGTAAACTAATTGTTACAATATTGCCACATACTGATTACAATGGCAGCATTTAGTGAGTGATGAGGAAGGACCAAGGTCATGAAAGCTTGCAGCTGATTTTATGACTCCCTGCCAAATGAACAGCAACAGCTACTTATGCTGTTTTAAAAATGTGTTATGGACAAGACGGGAATTCCTCAGCACTTCATATTAAGCCTCAAGTGGACTTTTCATCCATCCGGCTATTTATACTGCAACTTCTCAAACTCGCACGGACCTCTGGATGATTAGGCATTGCCATTGTCGAGACTCTCACTCCGTGGTTCATGTGCTGCTTCCTTTTCATTGTGGTCCAAAGAGATAATACCATTCAACAAACCCTAAACGCTCATCCCTTCATTTGCTCTCATCATTATCGAAAGTAGTGATTGTGCTGCTGTCGCTCCCTGCCTTTCTCGCCCTCAACTCACCCTCTTTCTGTGTTATAAGAGGCGCTCTTTGCACTCAGCCACAGGCCATTAAAGTTGTCCCACAGCAATAAGCCTTTGTCTGTGTGACCAAACAGTTGATGCTTGATAAGCGTAATCCTGGCCTGTGTTTTAGTCCCTTGAATGGTACTGTGTGGGCTGCAAGGCCCTTCACAAAGCAGCTAGCACTAAATTGCTCACTCTTGCTTGCCTTTTGTCTCTGGATTTGCGAAACACTTTGAGCCGCTTTGCAGTTCCGAGGGCAGTGGCCTCTGTGGGATGGAGTTTACTGTGGACCGTTTTTTTTGTAGCTGAACTGACCACACAGATGAAGTTCCAGTTTATCTGTTCATCACAAACACCGAGTTGTGTTTTTTTTTTAGATAGGTTTTTAAAAAAGCTTAGGTGCAGTACAGTGAGTGTCAGCTTTTATCATGGCATGTGTCATAGTAACATCTTAAATAGCAAGCAGCTATCGCCCAGCTTTGTAAACTTATCTAAAGCCAGATGCTAATTTCTGCTTGACAGGATAAAAAATGAATAAATAAATAAAAAATTACTGAATCGTGGGACAACTTCACAGTCACTCAACATAATCTACATAATTAAAATGAAGTCATTAGATTTATTTGTGTTTGCCTAATCAACACAGGCAAAACTGTATGGTCTCCCTCCTGCACTAGTTTATAGACTTCTTCCGTTGTGTGCGTGGTGGTGTTTCTACCTTTGTGTTTTAGACAAAGTGATTTTTATATCTCTTCAGTTCTTTCAACTGTAAACATGTATCTTTCTGTCACTACTTTTATTCTCTTGCAAGGGTATGGTCACCCACATCCAACTAGCTTTAGTCACAATCCCATTAATCGCATTAACACTCAAAGGGGAGCAGCCAAGTCGGATTAATTGGCCTGCACTATGCAAAGCAGGCACATTGTAACAGAAATTCAATACCAAGGAGGGATGATTAGTGATTACAAAAACATTTCACTGCTTGCCCGAGTTTAGCAAGAAATTATCTCATGGCCCTGTATTTTAGTCCCGTAGATACTCTTTTGTGTCAGTGTGAATTGACTCTGTCTGCAGTTAGCGATGGCCTAAATGCCAATGCCTTGTTTTCTCTCCGTCTGAGATGTCTAAGGATGACAACATTCTCTGCCATCACTCACTTCTTATTTGTGCAGACTTGAGCCCAGCTAATGCGTCCATATGTCCCCTCTGGGCTCCCATACATCAGCCCTTGATCCACGGGAGAGGTTCAGGAAGGAGGGATCATTTATTATTGAAATGTCTGAAGAGGTGGGGTAAGGTAAGGCATATATTCTTTTTTTCCAATCTGAAGCAAGATATTTGGGCTAATGTGGCTGTCAAAGATCCACCTGACAAAGGACTGATCTTTGAAATTTAAGAACATCATTGTGAACTTAAAAAATGTAAATGTTAAAAAGGAGTGTTTAATACAATGAGCCAAAATGTATCTTATATAAATACAATATAGCTGAGTTTTGAAAATTGAATGTGAATGAATCAGAACTGTGATAAAATATTTACCATCTTTACTTTTGCACAGAACTATGAATCTGGAAACTGTTTCTAAAGGTGGTATTAGGTTAGATGACCATTGCCGGTTTTTGAGAACAAATCTAATTTGAGATTAAAAAGTCAAATAATCTTTCACTTCATTTCTTTTACTGAATAATATGAATAATCTACAGTAAATGGCAATTCATTTTTTCGATGTATGTCTCTCAGTTTCCTTTGACTAAAAGGAAAAGTTTTAATCAAGGTAAGCTTTTCGGAAGGTAGCCCACTCAAAGCTTATTGCCAAACCAGAAATGTCAAGATGTTTTTTCCTCCTTTCTTAAATTATAATAAAAAATAGATGAGTATATATTACTAGATATGGGATGATAGGTAAACCCTTCACTTCAGGATGGAGCAGACAACACGTATAACACATAGAAATAATGTCTTGCTGCAGGCCCAAAAATTGATTCTTCAGTCTCTCCAGACTTAAGTAGTCACTTGGATGAGTGATGAAATATTTCTTCCACTGAAAACTCTGCATCCAGATGAACAGAACAAATTTTTTGGGACATGAATCTTCTTAAATACAAAGATGCCATCTAACTTAATAAGAAAGAATGGTTTAGCACAAATGTAACACTTGCTGTATCCCAAAACCTTCGGAGCTGCAAACTTCGGAGGACCGGGTATTCGCGGTCTAGGTGGGACGGGTCCTTCGAAGACTGAGAACGCCGGAAGTACGAGGCTGTGAAATGGGACGGTCTAGACTTCAGATGAGCATCACCGACTGTCTCGGTGCAGTTTATAAATTCAGCCGTCTGCTCCTCGCTTACTAATATTGTCATGGTGTGCTGCGCAAGCAGGCAGGATTGGACCCACACGCAGGACTCATAAACGGGAGGTAACCTCAAACATGACTTTATTTAACAGAAAGGCAAACAATAACCTAAGAGCTAGAACACAAGAATGCTAAAGAACTAAAGAACACTAAATACTAAGGACAGAAATCAAAACCAAGAGAACCAAAATACATCATAATATCAAAGACAAGGAATACAAACTATAAAGTAAACTCAACAAAACATGAAAACACAAAACGCTGGGTCAAAAGGACCCAGGACCGTGACAGAAAGATGCAATTTAAAATTGGTCCTTTGATAAGTTGTCTGCTCTGTATAGATACAACAATGGTAAAAGCCTTGAGGTAGATGCCTTTTTTCATGCTTGAATGGTTCATAGGCCAGTGTTAAGTGTTTTAACAAAATATACTCTTCTTAAAATGGTCAGGTACAAGGACTGGACTGAAAATGAGTGAAAAGGCCACCAAATGTTTAGAGAAAAACGTCAGAAAACCTGAGAAATATAAATGAAGTCTACTTTTAAAATTTACTAAAATGTCTTAACAAATGTTGCAAGTAACATATAAAGAAATGTTACAATCTATATCAACTTATTTAAGATGCCAAAGAATTTCCAAAAATCTGTTTGCTGGTACTAATTAGTACAACATGCTCATATGCTCCCAAATAAAAATTAACACACTAAGGGGACAGGGGTGAAGTAACGAAACAAAACCAAGCCCAAGCCCAAGTGTGAAGAAAGCAGTAAAATCAGTTACGAGATTTGCATGAAGGTGAGAAAAGCAGAAAATCTTGTGAACTGAGCAGGCTGGCTTTTAAATGTGCTTTTTTATCTAATGATGTCCCTTTTGGCTTTAATTTTGTTGGCGTCTTTAACTGCCTGCACTGTCTGAGGTATCATATTAATTGTCTGCATTGTGCGTGTGCTACCTTGCATGTTAAGTTCTCGAGCTTTTTCACCCTGTTTCCTCGCATTTTGTTCTTTAACCTTGTATTGTTTAAAATTTCACAAGTTCAAAAGCTAACACTATCACATTTACAATAATGGGGATTAATGTGCATTGTGTCGGAAAAAAAAAAGCAATTAAATAACAAATAAAGGCTCGCCAGCCCCGAAATCTGGGGAAGCTGTACATGGTAGACATGAACCTTCCAGACTTCCTGTAATTTTGATGTATGGTTATACTTAACCCACTCTTCTCTTTGTAACAATGTAGTTTTGCTGCATGTGGTGAATTTGGAAATATTTTGAATATTCACAGTGCTTCACTTTTTTTTTTTTTACATTTTTACTAGGGCTGTATGGCGCTAACGCGTTAATTGAGTTAGCGCGGGAAGCTCGATTAACGCGTTAGCACCCTCCAGCCCACACAAAGGCGATCCACGGTAACTCGTTACCGGAGATTTGCCGCATTAACGCGAGTTTTGCGTTAACGTTATTTTAATGCGATTAAGGCTGACAGCCCTAATTTTGACATGTTAGAGCCTTATTCCAAAATTAATGTATTTTTTCAAAACAAAATGTTTTGATAAATTAGCACTTTTTTTCCTCACTTTGCCATTATGGGGTTAAAAATACATTTTGCAATAATGCTGTAAGAGGATAAAATGTGGAATAAGTGGGGCACCCTGACTACTAAGCCTTAAATAAAAAAAAATAGTACAAAAACAAATCTATCTTGAAAAAGGGAAAAAAAAACATTGATTGACTTTGTTTTTTGGAAGGTTTATGTTAAGAAGACTATTCTTCAAAGTCAGTTGTGGCCACATTTTTTACATACTGCAAATAGTTAGCTCTGTATACATCTGCCAATTTTGAGACAAATAGTTTTCGCTTTAGGGTGTAAAATAAGTCACATTCACCGGCCGTAGCAATATTTGTCAGCAAGGGTTAACGAGGCCTACTACATGTTAAAAAGCTCACATGATGGGAATGTCCCCACAGAGACGCTTGTGTTTTGCACTGCATCAGATTCTTTATATATATATATGTAAATATATATATATATATAGATATATAGATAGATATAGATATATGTATATAAAGAATCTGATGCCTCTTATTTGGAGTATAATGAATTCAAAGATAGCTCATATAGTGTAGCTCAAGTGTAAACATAAGGACCAGAGAGTGAGAGCAGCATTACCACCCATTTAATATTTTCTTTCATTACAGCAATCTACACAGAATCAGGGATGTGTGTTCCTCTGGGTCTGCTTATGAAGGTATCTGCAGTTTTAATATCCTTGAGAATGCGATGTTCCCAGTTGGGCATAACAATAACCATGTGTGTCTGTAAACAAACGTCCTTGCTGTGACTCGCACATGAAGTTGCCTTTAGGGGATAAAAGAAGAAAGATGTTAAACTGTGCCTGAGCTTCACCTAATGAGAATGGCCTTGCCGTCACACACTCAGTACAGAGACGGACTACAAATCTGAGACAGGCATGAATTTTAATAGTACAATTTGAATGCTTACAACAAATAGAGCACAACAAACTCTAAGGGGCCAGTGTTTGTCTCAGTAGCCTTGTGCTTAGTTATATAAATGCAGTCACGGTTAAAGTCATCTGAAATGACCACTGATTGCTTTTTTTCTGGTGCATTCGGTCTTTTTACATGCAAAAACAGAGCTGTGCCATGGATGTACTAATGGAGAAGGACCTTAATCCACGATATGGTGAGGGTATAAGCAGGGAGAATGCAGGGATTTCACCAAGCATCCTTAAATCCATGGCTGAACTTCCATTTTCAAAACACCGAGCAAAAATTCTCAGCTGGAGGTTTCATAAAGGGGCTTAATTAATGAATGAGTGATGTTACGCCAATCTTTTGTACAGTCTGTGTTGGCAGCAGACTTTGAAATCGAGTTTCTCTTGTTTGGTGGGGATATCAGAACCCTTGTTATTCTAAAAAGACAGAAATCAGACAGTTATTGAAGTAGCAACAAACATTTCTGTCAAATGTTTCCAAATTATTTCAGAATAAGGCTTTGTCATGCACTCGGGTAACGTAACAGGGTGTCAAACACAACGCTGTTTCTAGCTCGAAATACCTTTTCGTGTTGGCTGAACTCAGCCCAGAGCTCTTCAGTATGCTGCACACTCAAAAGTGGAGCTGAATGTCAGCGTGCCAACATCCTCAGAAGTGCTAAAAGTGCTGCTTTTAGTTAAGCTTTGGTTTGTTTCTATGTTAGCTAATACAGTAACTAAGATCTGTTGGAGATAATAATCTCAATATTGTCTCAAGGTCAGAAGAAAGATGAGAAGCCAAACTGATTGAGTCTATGGGGGCATACAAAATTTTATGGTAGGCTGTTGTAATGTTGTTGAAATACTTAATTATGATGAATGAATTAGTGATGGATGTTAAGTGGCAAACTTTAGATTAGTGGGGAGTAACTATGAATTTTGGATTCAAAAGGGGGAACTCTTCTAATTAAAGACAGACCAACATAGCCATTCGTCCCATGCTGCTCGATCAGTTAAAACATCTTTTTTCAGCGTAAGTGGTGACATTGTTGAAAATTGTGATGAGAAAGTGGACGTATTTGACAGGCAGGTGGTCTTTTGTGGAAGGACAATGTGCTCTCAGAAGGACACAAAAAATGGGAAGTGGCATTTGTTCTGTCTTTTGAATCCTTGGTGGGAGAAAGAGGCTAAGAGCAATACTGTTAAAATTGAAGGTGAACAGCTGCATTTGCTGACTTTATTGCTTTAAGAAAAGCAACAGGAACTATTAGGCCTGCAGACATGTCATATCACTGTAGGGAGCATTTTACATTGGGAGATTCAGAAGAATGAAGGGTTACTTTAAGTGCAAAAACAACCCACTTCCTGTCAGGAGCCACCTGTTACTGCTCACGACTCAGACAGCAGGGGAAAGCGATGACAGAAGAACAGAAAGCTACTGAGAGACTGATAAAGAGAGAGACTGGCAGAGTGTGCCAGAGAGGCGTGTTCTTCTTCTTTCTTTCTTTTTTGGTAAAAGCTACATACTGTAAAAGTCACAAGGGTACAATGTCTGTAAATGATATGCTATGCTATCAATGACAAAGCATCCAGCTGAGTGTAAAACACAATGAAAATGTAGCATTCTATCCTTCCACTGCTTTCTTTAAAACTAACAACTGATAATGTGTTTTCTGTAGCAGAGGGGGGTGAAAAACACAAAGCTGAAGCTCTGTTTAGGCCATGAATTATTCACATACTATTCCTGAACATATAGCATTACACTAAAATTACATAGATGGCACATGCTATAATGTTTATCCCAAAACTGTGGCAATAAATAAACTCAGAAAGATACTCCCTCCCAATCCACTTTAAAAGCAGCGGCGGTGGCAGCAGCAGCGAAGGGCTCCATTTGCAGCCGCAGAACAAGAGAACGTCTCATGCATTAGCAACGGAGTGGAGGCAAAAGTGAGACGAGAGGAGAGGATGAAATGCATCAGCTCAATCCGCAGGTTGAGCTTTGATGGCTCGGCTTCCGGAGTATCGTCCTGAGTGCTAAGGTGCTGCCCTCTTTCCCAGCAGGGCACTAAAATAAATGAAGGGTCATTTAGACAACTGAATGTAGCTGCAGTGAAATCCAACAACAAATGGGCACTCTAATAGAATTATATTCAGCTGATGTCAGCACAGCCACTATATCATCTTTATGAGTCAGCAAGAATAGGACTAGGCTCCTGAAGCATGAGGTCTTACTTAATATGGTGCTGCAAGAGATTTCCCTTGGGGCCAATTGAAGAAGAGGGCAATAAAGTGAGGAAATCAACCAGAAGTGCTGATGTATGCCTGTAATGACCTGGTTTGGTAAAAAAAAAAGACAAAGTAGTAAACTTATCTGAACTACTAATAGGAACAGCTGTGAAAAGGAGTAATAATGTGAAATGAAAACTTCTAAGCTACAATTACAGTAATGTTCCCCTTGGCCACGTAGAATAAAACGAAATCATTCACACGCTGCTACAATATCACAGTCAACTGAATGCTCAAGCTGACTCTGCCGGTTATCAACATGTGAGGAGAAAATTGAAAAGAGTGTGGAACAAATTGAAATGTAATACAATGTGAAGGAATAGTCGTTAATGCTCAACGTAGACTTGTTTTGTTTTTCAAAATGCACTTGAGTTCTCCGTCAGCCTTGAAAACATATCTCACAAATCTCTTTATGGAAACAAGCAAACAATGAAGTGAATACAGTTGTATTAGAAGATCTGCAAGGCTGTGCCAATGGCAATTTGGTAGGTTAGCATGGTAATATTAGTTGGTCATTACCGAACCCAAAGCACAGCTGTAGATGACAGTATTTTTAAACTTATGAACAAAATAGATATTTTAATTTGGACCTGAGAGAAGTGCAAGTTATGCAGTATACATGCAGGTTTGTGTAATATTTCAAGTCAATTCAAGTTTTTATTATAGCACCGAATTACAATAACAGTCACTATAAGTAACTTTATAATGTAAGGTAAAGACTACCACTAAGAAACTGCACCAAAAATCACATCACATCCTATAAGCAAGCACTTGGCGACAGTGGGAAGGAAAACTCCCTTTTAACAGGAAGAACTAGGCTCACGGATGGGCAGCCGGGGTGAGTGGCTGGGGGTCAGGAGAGGGAGACAAGACAACAGACATGCTGTTGGAGAGAGCCAGAGATTCATACTAGTGAATTAATATTAATCATTATAAAATAATAAATGATTAAATCATAATGATTGAAGGCAAAACACAAAGAGGATGAATAGAAGTGTAAAACACAGTGCATCATGGCAACCCCATAGCATGCTAGACTATTGCTTCGTAGCTAATGCAGGGTTCAGGGTCAAATGATCCAGCTCTAAGTATCAGCTTAAATTCTCCTTCACTTAAATTTGGGCTTCGCTTTTCTTCTTCTAATATGAAGTAATCCAGTCAGTGAGATAACAGAGTTTTTGTTTTTTTTCTTCCATCACACACATTGACCATTGATGACTCACAGGTGGATTTTCCAGTGTCAGTGCAACTACCCAAACAACAAAGAACCACTTAATGGGAAACAAAGAGTGAATGTTGACACTATCGTAATCGTTGCAGTCAGGAGAAGCCCAATAGTGAACTGACTTACACTTTTAGTGTCCTTATTTCCGCCTGAGTCATTGGTTCTGTCATTAGTTACTTATCATAAAATAATGTAAGACTATTAGCTGCAACCAAGCAACCAACCAGCCTGGTGATGTATCGTTCTGTCCTTGCACAAGATGGAAAAACTTTTTACTTTAAGCAGTTATTTGTTCAATCAGGTGTCACAGACAGTGTTGCATCTATGTCAGTTTTTGAGAGCAGTAATACAAGTAATATTTCATGTCCACTTCAATCCTAATCTTAACAATGTCCAAATACTTAACAACAAATACCATTTGGACTTTGTTGCTGGAAATCACTAAAATAAGTGGAATTTATCCTTTTATGCTCCTTTTAAAAACACTACATTTGTTCAGCTTCTAGTTCAGGGTGACCCATTTCAAAAGCTTAACAGCCCCACCCCACTGTTAGATCACTAATTCCAAGCTGAACTTCACTGAAATGAAAATCAGCACAGTAGTCGCCCTGATTAATTGCCCTACATGAAATCATTCATTCAGCTTGGCGTCTGCAGGTACTTTAACATACAGATTAAGAATCACTGGTTAATGAAGTCAGCATGTCAGCATTGCATGTTAATGCTAACAAGTGTAGCTGGGGCTGAAAGCATTATCACTTGTCCAGTTTGTCATTTTTAACATGATGGTGGTGTTAGACTCAGGAGCAATGGAATCATCAAGTAAAATTGCACTGTGTTATGGCGATATGTGTCTCAGATGTCACAGTTTGCACAACAATCTGAGAGTTGTTGACAACTGAATGCTATTTAATGCTATTTTAATCTGATTGTTTTAACCTGCTGGAAACGTGACAGGTAGAGTCAGAGGATTAACAATGTCACTGTGCAAAAAAAAGATCACCTATTAATGCAGATACTGCAATTAGATGCATATTTATTAATATTAGTGGTAGTATGTTTTGTGTTATTGAGTGGTTACAATCAAAAACAAAATAATTACTTTAATTAACAGTTCATCTTAGTATAAACCAGTGTCTAAACCTTTAAGTAGATCAGTACTGGCCTCTACTGAATTAATACAAGAGGGTCTTTGCCCCATATTTGTATACGCAGAGCTGTTATTGTACGGTTTCATGCACATCTGGTTGATGAAGCTTTGATGATTTTCTTCTAACCAGATGGAGGTGCAGAATCTCACATGCTGGAAGGAAACAACAAAGTCAATCCTATTAATAATACCGGCCTAAGGGCCACTGGTACTTGCAGTAGAGAACTAGGTCTGTTCACTGTTTGTGTGCTTGCTTATAAGTGCTATTCGGTGCTTTGTGCTTAAATAATGACAAATTTATACATATGCCGATCGTTGGCCGATTGTAGTTTTTTCTAGGGAACATTTGGTACTTGTTGGATATTACCAGTAACTGCACATCTACTAGTCTCATACTGTAGGCTAGCTCAGACTCTGTGATTCAAAATAATCTTTGAAAAGAGAATGGATGACAACATCAAAAGGGTTCGTCATTGAATGTACACATTTTTAATTAACCCCAAACAGCCAGTATCCCCACAGATAAGATGCTAGATCTAAATTAGCTTGCAAGCAGATAAACAGCCTTTGCTGAAGCTTCTGAAATATTAGGACCTGAAATGAGTCTCGGGCTTCAGTTACACAGGCCTAGAAACCAACACATGTCCTTAAAACCTCCAGTTGCTGGGGAAAATGCATCCAGTTGCTGAGTGGTTGCTGGCCAGCAGGGGCGCCGTAAAGGGGTGGAAGGTTAGGACGATTCTAAGGGCCCAGACTGAGGAAGGGCCCAGAAGACCAGATCCCTTTTTTTTTTATTTTTTTTCTCTTTTTAATATATACGTTAAATGTGCTAGGGCCCCTCCTACACATAGTGTTTTTTTTCTACTTTGACCATATATTTAGTAATATTTAACAAATAATGAATTATAATAATCAACTGTTTATGACACACCACTCCCTTTCACAATGGTTCATTCCACCTGTCCGTCCAAGCTACGGTTGCTAGCATAGTGTCTCTTGCTATGATGCAGCTCACACACTGACAAATGCAGGCATGTCGCATCATACAGGGTATGTTTATTGGGTTAAATTTTATCTGTGAAAAATGTAGAGTGCCCAGACATTTTGGTTTCAATAGGGCCCAGAATTTCTGGCGGCACCCCTGCTGGCCAGTAGTATGAATGCTGACATTGTCTCTCTGAGCTGTACATGGTAAAGCGGGATACAAATCTGAAACAGAGGATGTTCACCTTCAAAGTAATAGCTGTGGCTTACTGCTGAAATTTTCTGTGACTGTTGCTATAAAAATACTCACTTATGGTCACAAAGAGGTTTTGCTACAAGTTAGTGGAAATTTGACCTTGATCAAAACGTGGCCACGTGGTTCCAAGGCAGCAGATAGGAGCTGTTTCTGTTTTGAACTCAGAGAAGACCAACAATAACTTCCTTCTACAATCTGTCTCCTTTCCCACTCTCTTAATGTATGATTATGTTATTTGGCAAGATTTTTAGCCAAATAAACACATTGTTTGGTATTTAATTAAATGCTATAATGAAGTGTATATATTGAAGTCATTCCGTCAACTTTGTATTGTAAAATAGGAAGCGGTCCCCAAACTGTGGCCTGAGTAAGATAGCTCAAATCTAGTTTTATTTATTTAACACAAGTCTCTGAAAATAGGGGGAAAAATGTGTTTGTATCCACAGTGTGAGACTGTAGACACATGCTTAGCTGATGCCCACCATACTGTCTGAAGTTAATGACATATCACCATCCTCAGTAAAAAGAGTCTAATTGCATTATAGGGAATTAAAGTAAGGAATGAACATGTTTAATTTGCTTTTGCATTAGACTCATAAGAACTCATCAAAGGTGAATTAGAGTCTGAGTTTGATTAAATAGACGGTAACTAACCATCAGGAATAAGAAGGCTTACATGCATATTTCCCTATCTAATTATAATGAACAGAGGACAATTATTACACTTCTTTAGTAACAAGAGAAGTAGTCAGTGAATGGAAGCTACATCTCCAGAGGCTATATAGAAGAGTTTGTAGATGTTTTTCATAAAATAAGGTCTTGAAACCAAGGGCACACTGGCTCTTCGTGTGCTTGGGTTTTTGTTTTTTGTTTTTTTGTTTTTTTGGGGGGGGGGTTCTCTCCTTTTTTTTCAGCACGTGTCAGGCCAGCTTATACTAGCATGCACAGTAAAGCAGTTGGTTAAATTGTTGTGTTTTCAAGGCTGTGCATCGAAACTGAGGTTGACCCTTCCCTGCAAGCAGCCCTTGGCCTTATTTGATCCAGTTCTCTGGAAAATAAGCAGCTGCCTGAGCTCAGAATCTTAAGTGGGATTTGAGTGCAACTGTTTATTTGTGTTTGAGGCAAAGGTGAAGGAGTCTGTATAGAGGTAGAGAGTATGGGCTAAACCTCAGGAGAACCACGAGGAGAAAGAAAAAGCCCAAGTGCATGAATAGGAATAAAGTGGCGACAAAACCAGACGTAGTGTTAGTTTAAAAGTTGAGCACAGGACAGCAATTCTCTGCTAAGTGCTTATTTACTGGATGAGTCACGGGATGCAGGGGGCTTAATAGCAGGTTATTAATGCCCATCATCACACCCTTAAACAAAGTAGGGGAGATGTGCAAAACAGAGGCTTGATGTGGACCCTGATCTCTCCTCAGTCACTCACAGCTGCAACCAGACAAGATGAGAGATCACAAAAGTGGAGGAGACAGATTATGAAATGCCGCTGACATCAACCACAGTGATGTCGTCACAGATAGGATGCTGTTTCCCTGCTCATAGCATCCTTGTTCTTTGCACTTAAAAAAAAAAAAAAAAGGTGACGATGAATAGAAAACTAACGCTCTGTCCTCTCTGTGCGTCATTCTGCAGCAAATTATTATTATCTCTCGTCAAAGATTAAGGACAATAGGCAGCGGCTTTTAAAATGGTAAACAACTTTCAAGTACTCAGTGGAAAAGACGATGCTAAGACTGACACCATTTTGCTCTAAGACAATTAAGTAAATGGCAAAGCCGTATTCCAGTATTTCACAGTTCAGTTAATTAGCCAGCTGCAGTAATTACCTAGCGTAATCCTCTCCGCTGTGAGATGGTGACGTTCACAGCCCTGCCTTTTACAGGACACTCAATTCTCTTTTGTTCTCTGAGCTTATCACATATTTTCCATTTCAAAGCTGTACTAATCAATATTTTTAGATTTGTAATGTCAGTGTTTGTAATATAAAAAGCTTGGCTTGTTGTGGCAAACAGAAAAAAAATAATGGCCTTGTTTTGTTGCTACTGTTTTTTTTTTTTCCCCATGATTTTGGTAACATCATTGTAAGACTGCGCCCTGTACCCTTGTGGAGTAGTGGAAGCTGAAGAGACACCAAACAAAGCTAAAAGCTTAAAGGTTTAATTAAAAAAAAGTCATAAACAGCTATAATTGCTGCTCCATACAGGCAAATTATGCTACTCAGATTTTTCTGACTATCTGTAACACTATGGTTGTATTTAGTAGTAGCGGCTAGTGATAATTATTTATATATCTTATACAGTTTGTCGTAGTATAGCACAACTGCTCACTTAGCGCTACAGATGACTCCTGGAGTCATTTTTGACCTGGGGCATATCTTTAAGCTACAGCACGTGGGCTCAGTTGTTGCAGACACCAAATATTTGAATTCGGGCCAAATTGAGCTCAGGATCAAGACTTCTTCGCAGGTATTTTAAAGAATATTAATGACTAGCCTCGTGTTGTGGATGAACTCATCTCAGACAATTTTTTTTGGCTGAAGTTTGGTCCATTCTTCTGCCAAAGGAAGACATTTGTCTCTGCCCGTTGGAAACCCTCAACATGAATGTTTGCAGAAAACAATTTAACCACCATCTTCCTTGCGCTCTTTATATTAGCCTAACAGCACCTCCTGGTAAGCGAGGAAGTTACGGTTGTTTTTCTCAATGCGTTGGCCCCGAAAACCCTTCCAGGGTGTGCCCAAGCCTAATCGCAGATGTTTTAGTCATGCTCCACTGCACTGAAAGGAATTAGTGGTCAAGAAAATAGATGGGTGGATGGTTAAACTTGAATATAGTGCTTGATTAAATCACACCACACGATATAAAATTGAAACAATAAACTGATAAATACAAAATTATAGAATTAATACAGATAGTGTGTGCACCTTAACCATTAGCTGTATTAATTTTAGCAAATAAAGATTCATAGTATGCATTTAAAAGAAAGCCTTGGAGGCATGCCAGTACTGATACATGCGGATGAGCAGCCAAGTGTGCCAATTACTATTCAGAGAGAATACAGTTACTTTTCTGCTATCCATTTATCTTTCCTGACACATGGGAACCAATCAGATTGTTCACAATGCATAAATCGCCAGTCTTCACTCACTGCAGTTATGCTCTGGCATTTTGAGTTAATTATTGATCCATGTGGTCAGGGAGTCCTGGAGAGCAGTCTTTCTGTGTGAGATGCTGTGTAGTTGGAGCGTGCAGTTTGATTCAGGTGGAGCTTTTGGTGGCAGTGCTCCAGAAACACTGCGCTGGCCTCTGGTTGGCTTCCACCTGGAAGCATCTGTCTGGCTCAAGTCCTACTCTACACGGAAAGACCAGTCAAGCGCACACAGGCCCAGTGATCCGCGATTCATTCGGCATCGACCGGTTTCTATGTCAGCGGCGAGATAACATAATTTGCTGTGGAGTTTTCCCTTTGAATTCCTCTGTTCTTTACTTCAGAGTTTGTTGCTTTTACAGTAATTGCTCACGGTGACTTTTAGTGGACCCAGATCACCTGGAAAGAAAATGCCGAAATTTTTCAGTTTGACAGTACTGGATTGCATTTCTAGTGCTTGTTATAACATGTGCTAAGCATTTCAGAGGTGGTGGTTGCAAGTGTTCAACTTACCTTTGACCTGATCTTACATATAAATCAAAATACTATAGCTATAGAAAAATATGTCTCTATGTAATAATAATAATATTGTACTATATATTTTTCTTTTTTAGTTCTACATTTTTAATGGTCGGTCATCAGATGTCCCCTCCAGCTAAAAGCCAGCTTTATTAACTTCAAATTAATTTTTATTTAACTTAAACAGGAATGATGGGTACAAGTTTTCAAAATAAAGACTTCAAACTATCAATTTCTAGTTTCTTCCTGCATCAGCTGCCTGTCTCACAAGTGTGCATGCATGTGAAGGAAATGCTGTGGATGGCTGCAGCAGCACGGCACAGCAACAGCAGTGAAAAGTGACACTCAACTAGGGATGGGTATTGATAAGAATTTCACGATTCCGATTCCATTTTTGATTCTCTTTAACGATTCGATTCTTTATCGATTCTCTTATCGATTCTTTTTTTTTTTTTATAAAGGAGAACACACAGGTCGATTAACTTTGAACTTTGTTTTATATCTTATCTTTGAACAAGACAGAAATGTAGGAGTAGCATGACCTTACAAACCCAACAGTGAGATCTTAAGAGATCCACAGCCTACTGCTCCTCGATGGGGTGCCACGAGGGCCCCAGAAAAAAACAAGTTGTAAATGTAAAATAATAATAAAATAAATATTCTTTTGTAGCAATAACAAAGTATAACATAAATTATTCAGTGGCAATTACACAAGAATGTCCAATAACATTTACACTCTCCTTTTTAAAAGTATATATGAGCTGGGCACTCAAAAATAAAACTATATCAGCCAGCAAAAAATACAATCAACTCAAGTCCAGTGGAACTGTGCACTGTGCAATTCTGCATCTATCAACTATGGAGAATTAAAAAGTCTTTTGCAGAAATATAAGCATATCTGCTTTCTCAGGAAGGATACGTGATACTTTTCCCTGCCCTGTGAAAGGAGAAGCCACCCGCAGACTGCAGCGAGAACTGCCAGCATCTGAGCCAGACAGACGGTCCGTC
>VUQR01002701.1:5175-18902 GCA_015108515.1 Hemichromis elongatus
AAATTTAAAAAAAAAAAAAGAAAGGGGGAAAAAAAAAAAAAAAAAAAAAAAAATCAACCTGGGACAAAATTTTTACTCATGAGGATTTTAAAAGCACAGTAAAATGAAGCTTTTGTGTCTTAATGGGAAACGTATACTCAGGATTCACACAAGGTGGCACAGCAAGAACTAGAGATGGACCGATCCGATATTATTTATCGGCATCGATCAGATACTGACCTAAATTACTGGATCGGATATCGGAGAGAAATGAAAAATGTAATCTGATCCATAAAGTATCACAAAAGCACCTCACTAAACTTGCTACATGGCATAATCCAGCTCACGACCTTAGCGCATCGCACGCCACTCTGTGGGTGTACAAACCAATTGATTTCTGTGCATTTGATTTACACGTGCATTAAGCTAAAGTTGATTACGTCATGAGGCGGAGGATGGGGGGTGGATCCCTAATATTTTTGCTGTTTAATATTTCTGCTAAATACTCTTTAAAATACCAGAATAGAGAGGAAGGTGTAGGTTTAAGATTTTAGATTTATCAGTATTGCTGAATTATAAAATATTCGGGGTGCAGTGTATTTTTTGCGTACAGGTATAAAAGAATAGCTTTAGTGTTTGTTTGTTTTTTAAACTTGAGTATGAACTTATAGAAAATGCAGCAAGATATTTATAAAAACAGTTTTATTGAATATAAAATACACTATATGGGATTCATATCGGTATCGGTATCAGACATAAAAAAGTGGTATCGTACCAAAAATGCAGAATGATGTGGAAAAATTACAGTATTGCTCTTTTGGCCTCTGCTGTGCGATGATTAGTGGGTTTTTGTAGAGGATCTTCGAAATGAATGTGATAACTGAACACCATATTCTTCACTGCTGTTCCTGAACCTTCATCTGCCCTTAAACTCTCTCTGTGTTTGGATCAGGCCAGTTTCTCTTTGTGATAAAACACCGCCATAAATTCTTGCATATCTAAAAATGTTACATTGCTGAGAAGCCGTTTCATCTTCTGCAAAAGTCGACAGTGATAAATCAGCCCCAAGCGCTATTTGTATGAATTGTGACTCATAATTTGACACCATGTCAGTGTTTGTTTGCTTTTACCTTTCACTTTGAGGTAGTGTCCTCCAAAACGGTAGGCCTCGAAGTTGAGGGACAGTGGCGTGTTAGACTGATCGAGGAACAAGTCCACCCGGGACAACTCAATGCCGTTCCTCTCAAACACAGGACCTAGAACCTCTCTGGTAAGATGTGACAAAGAGAAATAAAATGTAAATGTCATATAAACTGTTTTTAAAAAGATGTTAATTGTGGTTTTTGCACATTGCTCACCGCAGTGTTTTCTTTTTCATAGCAGGTACAATTTCTGTGTTAATGTCCACATTGAGGTCAAACTTGAGGCTGAAGCACTCCTTACTGGGGTCCTGCAGGAAGAACAGAGGGGCTGTGAGTTTACACAGGTGGGACGGGCAGTCCGGCTGTATGCAGGCTCTCAGCAGAGCCACAGGGGGGCTCCTTCATACTACACTGCCTGGCTCAAACAAAGAACAGCCTAGAAGGTGCTATCTATCACGCCATATCTCGGTTCAGAGAAAAATGGCAGCTGCTGTATTTCACAACTCTTCTGTATCATATAATCTTCCTGGACTCCTTCCAAGAACAGAGCATGGGTTAAAGTGCTGGGGGGCGAGTCTTACATCAGTGTGTCGTCTCCGTGGTTTCTTTTTCGCCAGCTTCATCCCCACTGTTTTACGCTCCCTGCAAAACAGTTAAACACATCATCACCCCTAACTTGAAGCAGCCCTTCAAAAAAATCCAACATATGAGAAAGTGCCCTCTTCATGTGTCTGCATCAAAAATTTTAATGAGATGTGACAGGCGGCATGCTTTATGGCTCCAATTTACCCTTCAGCATGCAGGGAGGAAAAGAGGAAAAGAGGCAAGCGGGAGGAAAACTGGAACGCTAGTATGACATAACAGAGGGTTACTGACCCACGGTCACTGCTCCCTTCATCCTCTTCCTCCAGGTCCGAGGGGGGGCTGGTCCGCGGGGGGCAGGAGCGTGTGGATACGTTCCGAGCCAGGATGGAGGCTAAAGGTTAACAAATCACAGCAGTCATTCTCTGCGTTGTTTCACAACTAAGTTAACCGTTATTGTAACAATTTTTAATTACTATTGTTAATAATAAGGGAAAGTGGCAGTTAATTCAACTTTATACTGGAAAAGAATGAAAAGATCATCCTTCCTGGTCTGTACAGCACTGTCTGGGTGATTACTGTAAAATTCTGTTCTTAGTCTATGTCGACGGTTAATAAATATTATTCAGGGCATCGATGAAGATGAAACCTACGTTTATAATACTTGTGACCCCTTTCACCAACTTTTACCTCAGACATAGAACGAAAACATAGCATCCTTCAACAAACAAGGAAGTTCAGTGACAGTTAGTTGCAGTTCCTGCATTTCTGCTACACGGTAGTTTCATTTTGCAAAGACATGCAAAACTAAACTAAACAAATCCCTAAACTATGGATCACATCTTTGACACATTTCACTACATAGCACACATCACTTTAGGTCTGATGTAAGTTTAGCGAGCTGTGTTCAGCTTTGCCGTGTCATGAAAACGACTCTTTATATCTGTTTACATCACTGTTGTAATGTGCACATACACGGCACAGCAACACAGCATGTGTTAAAAACAATACATATTTGCTTTTATAGGGGCACGTTGTTGTGCCGTACATTTAGGGATGCATTCCTACAAATGTCCGCTCAGTTCAGTTTTATTTATATAGTGCCAAATCAGAACAACAGTTACCTCAAGGTGCTTTATTCTGTAAGGTAAAGGGTTGGACGGTTTAAGCCAACACTGTGTGCATAAAGTGGAAGACATGCCGCTATGTCCATAATAAAAATGGCCACAAACATGGCCAATACCCTAACTGACTTAAAAAATCCTGAATCCTCAAATACATTCACCTTTCACTGTTCTCAATTATAATCCCCATGGCCTCATTTGGAGAAATTTTCACTTCAATAAAAGTAACAACCCTCCCACAAATCCCAAAATGTGCAAATGTGGTATTTCACAACAAACGCACGTTGAACTGTGCAAGAGAAAAATGATTTACACGATCTGCCTTATTTAGACAACAACAACAACTCGGAGTCCTTGACATTTACGCAGTGACGGCAGATACAGCGTCATCCTGGTCAGGGAGGGAACGCCAAATAAAGAAATCGTGCAAGTCTACCTTGAGGTTGCAAGTCAAATCGGGGGTGCCGGTCAAAGTGCATGTTGTCTGAGTTCTCTGAATGGCAGCGTGAGTCACATGACTCACACAGGTGGAGGGGGCTTTTGCTATTCAGGTCTTGGCAGTCTGGGTGGTGGCAAACCTAAACACAGAAAGCAATAGAGAGGGAAAAAGAGAAAGTCAGAACAAAATAACTGCCAAGGACATAAAGTCTCTGCATTAAAATACAAAAACAACTCAGCCAGAGTAAAAAGGGCAAAACAGTCACACACACTTAGAATAAATAGCTCCCTGCCTGACTATTGTTTCAGTTTCAATTAAATTGACCACAGAAGCTGTTGTGGGCATTCCTGCGGTTCGGTGACTCCCACCTTCGCACCATCTGTCCCTCAGCGGCATAACAACTAATTGAGTTAAAGTCAGTTTACAGCTCATGTGCTGACATAGGACCAGCTTACCCTGACTTAATCCTTACCGATATCCCCAGAGGTGAAGCAACAAAACTGACCGCAGGTCAGCAACCGCAACACTTCCAGGCCAGAGAGCTCAAGAAGCTCCATAGCTGATGCAACATGCAGCAGAAGGCTGCAGGATTAAAGGATCTCCTGGCCCAGACACATACACCCACCCCACGTCAACAATGGGCGGCGAAGCACTGGGGGAGCTCTCCATGTACACCTCCTCACTCCACCCTGTGTCCCTCTCACCATCACCCACACCCGGCTCAGGAAGCGTGAATGTATGGGGAGACACAATGGAAGTCCCGCTAATGTACTTCCTGTCATTGTTTCCATGTACTCATGAGGAGCAGTGTGTCTGTGCAAGTGTGTGTAAATATGTGTGTATGTGCACAGAAGAGATTCAAGCACAAGCTAGAAAGCCTAGCTTACATGTAAACAACTACAGAGGGCAAGAGGTAGATGCCAAACCCATTACATAAGGCTATTTTAGGCAATAATATGCACATAGACACAATAATACGCGCAAAGACAATACATCAATAAAGATAGGAGTTTAAGAGGACACAATAGACTCCGATTTAAGTACAAGCCAACGTTCCCAGGCTTGGCGCAGTACCCTAACATTGTGCAGATGGGACCTGAACTCTTTGCAAGTTAGCTCCACATCCACGTCAGCGGACACCGTAGACCCCGGTGAACGTTCAACTTGTCCCCTCTTTGGTCTGCTAATTCACAGTGCAGCTCCGTCAACCCACACTGACAAGCTGCTTTATTAATCCCCTCCTCTCAATGTCTAGCCAGATATAATCGCAGATTTTAAGGAGCAGATCGCAGAGCTGCAGGAGGACAGAAAAAAGGGGGAGGAAGGGAGTGAGCGGTAAGGTTAAGGAAGGGTGAGTAGCCCCGGTGAAGATATAAAGGCAAGGCAGGAAGGAAAAATAAAAAGGTCCATCCAGAAGCTTTGCAGAAGTACAAAGCCCCCTAATCTTGCAGCCTAATTGGTGCCTGTGCTCTGTCAAAGCCATCTGACGGTCCTGCAGAGATTAAACAGCCCCACAAGCCAGGGTCTTCTTCTCATTTTCCTCTCTCCAGCTCTGTCGTTTCTGTCCTCTGCCACCACCAGCACAGACTCCTCCCTTCCTCTGATGCACCCAGGGTCACTGTACCCAGACACAGCCTCAACGAGAGAAGATTTAAATAGAGACTGAGAGACAGAGCGAGAGAAAGAACACTAAAGTTAATGAGAGAATGGCCTTTTGTACCGTAGTGAACAGACATGAGGTTAAACGACAATTCCAGTTAATTACAACTTGATTGTTATAGTTTGGACTGTCATATGGAAGGATTGCAGATAGTCAAGCGGGTGTGCTGCTAAAGTTACGTGATGGTCATTCCCATGAATAAAAGATTTCAACTGTAAAAACACAGACTTGGGTGCTGATATTCATATTAAAAGTCATCAAATGAGCACTATTCAGTGAAAAACACAGTGTAAATGGACCGACCTAGTTAGCAAATAGCCGTATCTGCAGATATTGCTCACTTTGTGGTGACTGTGGTAAAGGAGGATTAAAAGAACAGCCAGAATCCAGTTTAGAACATTTCTCAACAGCCACAGTCGATGACGTTCTGTAACGTGCAGGTACAGATAACTGCTGTGTCTCACAGCTGACTCACTGACCTCACCTCACCACTCAACAGCAAGAAGTAAATGATAGAAAGTTGCTAAAAACATCACATGCTTATGCTTCTCTGAAGTCAACGTCAGATAAGCATAACCTAATAGTAACCCTGACATTAAAACCACATTTTGAGCCTCAAAAATGCCTTCAAACTTGAGGGGATTTTGGTGCCCACAAGGGCTGCCGGTCCCCACGAGAATAGTAAACTTCCAATTTTTGGTCCCCACGAAGATGTTAATACCATCCACACACACACATACTTTTTGAACAGCAGTGTCAAATGTCTGATCACACAGAGATGCTAAGTTCTCCATGAAGTGTGGAGACAGAAAGAAAACCAGACCAGAGAAATACAAGCAAATAAGAAGCCATATTTAGACAGTAAGATAGGTAAACCTTCCTGGCTATCAATTCCTGCGGGAACTAAAGAAGCTGAAAAACAATCTGATGCTTTATCCAAAATAAATGGATGCATCATAGGATGAACTAATGCCTCTAAACCAAAAAGTACCAACTGTTAAAAAAAGTCAAATAAACCTAGAAAAAGCCAGTAATCTCACAGTCATCGTAAGACAGATTTATCTACCAGAGATGCGTAGCAGTTCAGGATATGTGCAGCTGAGATTTTTGCAATACTGAACATTCCTATCGGACAGTTATTCAGGTACAGCCTGACTTTTACGAACCATTTCTGGATATGGATCAAAATGGAAAAAGGTGGAGGAGGGTATTAATGAAGCTGGAGGTGGCGGTGCGAGACAGCTGACAGGAAGCCGTGCGTGCCTGGGACGGTGAACGTGTGAGTGTGTGCCAGACGACATGTGTCATGCGAGTGCGTCGCGCGAGTCCCCTGCATGCCTGTTCTCAGATCTGCCCGGATTAGTGGGGTAGTCTCCATGACTGGAGATGAAAACGCTAAAAACACAACCGCACACACACAAACACACGCAGCCCCACCTTCGCCCCTTCCCCAACAGCTGAGAATACACACACACACACAGAGGCCCCAACAGCGGCCCCTCTACTCGGCTCACCAGATCCGATGCCACGTGGCACACACTTATGCACCCTTGCTTTCACACATCCTGCAGCTTGCCAATTCTCCCCACATGCATAATTGAACGCACAAATGCAGGCATGCCTGCTCAAAAGTTGTGTCATCGATGAGCCCCACAGCAGTTGTTCAGCTGTAATAAAGCTGTTTTTGTTTGAAAGAAGATGACTCGAGTCTCCTGAGGTGAATCAGGGTTACCTCAACACAATCGCCCACGCGGGGGGACGCACAGTGAGGCTACATCCACACACATACACGAGAGCCGAGGATTATTTCATTAAAGAAAAACTGCTTTACAGAACTTTATGCTACTTCACACAGCTGACCTTAATGACATAACAGTGGGGAATGGTTTACATTCAAATTCCTTAAACATGATTTATAATTAAAAGATGAAACTTGTGGGTTTGGAGCAACGGCCAGGCAGCTTAATTTGGCTGCGAACTCCTCCTCGCCACCATCACCACCAATTTTGGTATCCTGACGACAATTTTAAATAAGTGCGGACAGCTCGCCACATCCTCACAAGCTGGTAATGAGTCTTAGTGCATCTTATAATTCCGCACACAGAGAGAAAGGCGGCAGATACGTTCAAACCCAGATTACAGATCTGAGCGAGTGCGATACGAGGGCCATCCATCACAGAGCTGCTTTGAAGAGAATCTGCTCAGTAATGCAAAAAGCCAAAGCTACGCTCCTGCCTGCCTGTCTGCAACCTGACTTCAGTTCCCCCTCAAACCGTACTCAGCCTTCCTCCGGAACAGCTTGTCCTGCCAGAGAACACCTAGCGCTTATGTAATAGGACGCATCACTGTGTGTTTGCATCACGTTAAAGTTGGAAAGGAAGAGAGGGTAATGCGGGCCACAGGATATAGTTCCTCTCTGTGTGGTCTGAAAGACGAGGGGGGGGGAAAAAAAGAAAAAAAAAAGACTAATCCTAGTTTTGTGTAAGTGTCATTAGGAGGTGGAGTTTGAGATACATCTGTTAGTTAGTCAGAAATGCTGAAAACTAAACCCATCTTACATTATAAATACAAAAAAGATCCACAGGTTACTTATTATGACAAGTCTTCTTTTTCTATAAAGACACACCAGTGTAGCCAATCCATCTACAAAAACAAATCAGTGATGATCAGCGGTGCTACAGAGTGATTTTTGTCTCGAATCACCGACCCTGGCCCAGTATAACCCTGTTCAGGAATGTTTCATCCTCAGTAGACAGCCCCGGATGGTTTGAATCGAAAAAGCTCTGAGAGGACACGTGCGCTGCTATAACCAAATGTCCTGTACGTCTGCCAAATCATTCAGTTCGTCCTCATGTGCGGTGTACCGGCGCTTGTAAAACCACAAGTACTGTTTGAAGTCGCTGAAAGTACTTAATTTAAGTTAATCCCACCCTTATTGTCACTTGTCAGACTTGACACCACACTTCAAAAGAGCTGAGCCAGCATGCGGAGCTTTATGCTTTGTCAGAATTGCTCTCACACAGAGTGTTTTATTCTTACAAGTGAATCCTGGTTAAAATGACTCATTGGCTGGTTTGGGACACGTGTGTCTTGGTAACTTAAAGAGCAGAGCGCAGGTGCTTTTCTGAGCTTCACCGTGGGAAGCATGCACGACTTTCTTCAAGCATTCCTTGAGGGAGCCCCAAACAGGGCCTAGACCCAGTACAGACGCAAGTTCACAAGGGGAACATTAACCCCGAGGCAAAAGCGAAACAATTTTGTAACATGAAACCAAACGCTACCGTGGGTTAATAATAGGAAGTTGGGATTTCTGATATTTTTCAATTCAAAGCGGGGAGCAGCGGTAACAGCTTCAAGAAGACATTTGTTAAACACCCAGAAGAAGAAATAAAGAAGGTGACCCGTTATGCTTTTATTTTTTCCTGTTATTTATGCTTTCACAGCGGCGGATGCTCATATTAAAAATGGCCACAAACACTCGTTTTCAGGCAGTTTTTTTCCCACTTTTGGCTCTGTCAAAGACAAGGGATATTACTAACAAGCTTATCTCACACACACAGCTCCGGCTACGGGCAGAAAAATTCGCCCCACCATCTGTTGACGAGGGGCAGCCAATCAAAATAAAGCTGACTGAAAGCAGCAGTTTTTCTGGCATGCCACACATCAGATGACAGAAAAACGTTCACACCCCAACGCCGCACAACTTTTTTTTAGAAATTATTAACATTTAAACAGTTTTGGTTTTTTACTCTAAAAATCTTATTATTATTATTTTTTTGTTTCATCCTTTCTTTTTACTCTTGTCCTTGAAGTCGAAGCTGCAGTGGCTTTATCCCTTCACAGTTTCAGAGTCACCATCTTAAAAGATGTGGAAATAAAACTAAAATGGCTTGTTTCAGTCGGTGGAGTCAGTTTCAGTATTTTAAGGAGTTTAAGAATAAATATTGCTCCAAAGGGATAAAATAGATGTTTTCATTGCCTATCCCTACACAACAGCCTTCTACTGCAACACACACCCACCTGCAGACATGGCTGTTTGTCACAGTGGCGCCCACACCCATAGAACAAACTCAACTCCCTATCATTGTTCAAAGTGGCTGTCATCAACCACCCCCCAACCCCAGCCCGTCCACCACACCACCACCACCACACACACACACACACTATAGAGAACATGGAATCAAAGGTAGCCTGAATCAACACAAAAACATTGAATGCTTCAGATTGGGTCTAATGGATAATACTGTTTGTTTAGGTTAAATGTATTGTTCGAGGTCAACCTTCTGTCAGACAGTGAAGGAGATCACCGCACTCCAGTCTTTGTTGAGATTGCAGGTGACATCTATGTGCAGTGCGTTTAATTACACACACCAACTTTGATGCTTACCATCGTTCCACTCCCACAGAAGAAGCCGCGTTAAGGTCCTGTCCAAACATGCATGCACCGACTGCAGCTGGTAGAGATTCTCCTCAGCAGTCAGTTATGTTAGCCTCAACACCGCTGCTCATCAGTTATGGGGTTAGTCTGGATAATCCTGCTACGAGTCAACCTCTCACCTTCTTACAGCTGTGAACACCTCCACACTCCTGGTGTCACCCCCCCACCCCCACCCCCACCCTTACAACAACACAGAAGGAAAAATGCTCAAGTGCATCTCAATAAGCACACCTACGCACACAGATGATTGGTTAGCACCAGACCAGCAATAGTCAAGCACAGTCTTGTTCAAATAGTGTCACTGCATTTAAGTCAGTTAAACATCCAGACAGACTTTGGCCAGATGAACTCACGCAGTCTAGAACATCAAACTAAATAAAGGTAACTCAGACACAAGTACACATCACCAGTGGTTTATAGTCTAAGGCTTAAAAGGCAGATAGGCACTGTCTAATTTTTTATTTATTTTTTTTTACAGTCAAATACACTTATGTACTATGTATGTTTGACCTGTCTGCATAAATACAAAACACTACACAAACACAAGTGTAGCCTACTGTCTGTGGGAAATAAAGTAGACGGAGCCACTGGAGTTCAAACATGTAGTTATTATTTAACCTGAATCGTC
Source organism: Hemichromis elongatus (assembly GCA_015108515.1). Lineage (NCBI taxonomy): Eukaryota > Metazoa > Chordata > Actinopteri > Cichliformes > Cichlidae > Hemichromis > Hemichromis elongatus. Next base: position 15,168 of record VUQR01002701.1, read on the forward strand.
TGCTGCTATTATGAGGGGGATACACTGATTAATGAAAGACAACCGACTTGCCCCTTTGGTGGAGAAGGTTTTCTGACTGATCACTTTATCCTGCTCCGTTCTACAGAGCAAGATGATATGAATACGTTAACTGAACACCTTTGGGAGATTTGGGGGCGCTGGTTTATAATAGTTGGACTATTCTCAAAACACCCAATGAGGAAATATAGTGCTCCATCCCTCCTGTAGGGTTTGTGAGACCTGGAGAGGAAATATGTGGATGCAATTAAGCTCTTTTTACCCCTTCTACACACCTGTGAGATCATCTATTGGGGAGTTCACCTATTGGTTTGTGAAGTTGTACCGCTAAAGACTCAAGTCACTGTTATCATGAGGTGGATCTGACTGGGAAACCAAGGGAAAGCAAAGTGTTGTTTTCCTATAGCCTTCTATACAATTTATGCAAGCAGAGGGGTCATCCCTTCCTGGCCATTGGAAGTAATGCTGATTTAAACTAGCCTCCCTTTGTAAAAGAGACTCCAACCCTCTGTTATATTCAGTCTCTGTTTCCAGCCTTACACCTTTAAGCATTCCTTATCTTAGCAGTTTAAAAAAAAACCCTAATCAGATTATGCCAGGTGCTTTTGCTCCTGCTTCACGTAGGCCTCCATGCAGCTGTATTACTAACTAAAAATACAATGTCAGCTACCACATGAAGCATGAAGTATAAGTTCAGATGTCTGAAGAATGAGTGAGCTTTTCATCACGCTGTGTTTCTTTTTCAGTAACTTTTTTTTTTAAGATCCCCCTTTTCATTGTCCTCTCGGGACCAAAGCACGCAGCCCCATAGGGCCTCCGTGTATGCTGGAGTGGGCCTACTTTCCTACAAATTACACAGAGTTGCCATTAGCTGTGGCCCAGTAGGTGGGATTGAAAACAGCGCAGAGTAAGGCTGCAGGAGATCAAAGAGGGCCTGGGCAGGCCAGGCCCACGTCTGATTTATTTTTCAATAAATAAACAATGCATCTGTTGAGGAGTGCCATTGGAGAGCGCCGCCGCCGCCGCTGCTCCTTGGCTCGCTTTCTTCTGCTGCCATCTGTCCTCTGGCTAAGCAAAGGAGGCAGAGGAGGATAGGCTCCGTTTTTTTAACTGCGGCCCTTATGCAACACGACTGTCTGCGCGCCTGTTCCTCATTAAGAGACTCTCCCTCACCGTGGTACAGTACAGTCCTGACGCCTTGCACGCATATGGATTTACTCAAACAGAGGCACTTGTTGTGTTATATCCTTTCAAGAGAGAGCTTAAGTGTGTGTGTGAGAGAGAGAGTGAGAGTGAAACTGTGTGTTCGCTAAACTTATGGACACTCATTAAAAGACCAACAGAGGTAAATGCTGGTGATGGTATTCACTAAACGGAGATCTAGTGCAAGCAGGAGGAGCAGTTAACAAGGGATGATGTCATTCAAACGCAAGTGGAAATAAAATAATAAAAGCAAGGATATACAGCCTAATGACCCCTACATGACATATAGCCAATTTAACCAGTGGACAGGTAGAAGTGATAAATGATACTTTTACTGTGTTTGCAGCGCTTGATTTACTATTAAAACTAAGAACTGCCAGCAAGCTAGCTGAATCATTTTTAATTCAGTTAACTCTGTTTTGTTAACTTAAATTTGATCGGAAGTAGGCACTTAGCTTCTCCATGCCAACATTTATGGTGACCTTTCAAATCGAGACACCTGCCAAGGGGTTTTTATCCACAGCCCAAAAAAGTTGAAGGTCACTCTAGGATCTTTAGGCGAATGTTCAGAAGTTCTGTTTGCAGCGCTTCTGACAACAATGACACACGGTCCTCAATTTGTCCTAACTTTATGAAGGTTATGCGATTTCTAAAACGCTGATGGAAAAAAGGGGACTTTTCTTTTTAAGAGGTTGTAAAATACTATAAATAGCTGAAGTAGTCTATAGCTGCATGTTTCTGGGAAGAAGTTGAAGTTCTCACCAGCTGAAAGTCCCTGTAGGAGCAATAATGAATCAGCCTGTTCTCATTCCCAGAGCATCAAATACTGCAATTTTCATCAAAATCATGCTGTTTGCAATGAGGTACTGTTTCATAGCAGTAGCGGGATGGGTCTCACCCTTAACTTGCATGCAGGCACTCGTATAAGGAACCCTTGGCATCACATTTAAGCAGGCCCAAAGTACTGATATTATGGAACACAGTATTTAGTTCCTAAATCTAACCAAGCAGTGAATGTGAGAGGAAAAGCAAATAAAAACAAAAATATCCAGTGAGGGAAAATAAAAAGGATCAATGTGACATAACCTGCAAACTCCTTGCTGACATACTTAGGAAATAGCCTACCGAGAGCTTCTAAACAGGAGTTATTTAGCACTCTTTAAAATGAGACAATGACATTCACACTGCCACTGAAAAACTTTTTGCAGATCGCCAAAGATTTCTGACACAATAACGAAATGTTAACGCCAACTGTTTATGTAGAGCCCTCGGTCTTTCAGGGCGGTATAGACCAATTTGGAGCGGACGTCACTGTTCCGACACTGCAGCTGCATGGGTGGTGGGATAAAAGTAAAACAAACATAGCAAGATTGTCAGAATAAGAAGTGGACATAAGACAGAAATGGCAAAAATGACGGGCCTCATCTTTCTAGATCGCAATGAAAAACCCTTTAGAGCAAAATGCAAAGGAAACATGTGGTGCTCAGGTAAAAAGTGGGGTACACCCTGGCCTTGTAGCCAGTGTACTGCAGGGTCGACACAGAGAGACACAATCACACCTATGGTCAAGTTAGAATCACCAGTTAATCTACCAAGCATGTCTTTAGACGCTGGGACGAGCACCCGGAGAAAACATGCAAACTCCACCTTTTTAACCAAATGGCGCACCTTGCGATATCAAACACTGTTCTCGTAAGAGCTCCATTAACAGTAAAGTAAACAGTTTATCTTTAGTTTGAGATAAAACTACGATTGCAGGCATAACAATCAACCGCAGGAATATGAAATGTTTGCTCAGCTATGACAAGTACAGCAGATCTGAGATGAAGCAGGAAGTCTGTCTGTAAACTGTGGTGGATGTTTACATCAGAGGGTAATCACTTTAACGTGTTTTCACTTCAAAATAAGCTTGTACGATCATCTGGCCGATGTGGCCCCGCCTCCTCTACCCCACAAACTTTATTTTGTCAATGCTCATGTGTCAGATCGCCAGTTAAATTGATTAATAAAGTCCAAATTGAGCTGGATTATGCCAAAAGTAGACGTATCACACTGTTTTTTTGTTTTTTTTAATCAGGCTCAGATTCTCACTGCAGACTGCAGATACCAGTAACTGTATACAGTATTTCTTAACATCATCCTCCTCTGCAAAGTGACACATGATGAACAAGGACTGGGTTTTCCCAGATTACATATAGCCGTTTAGAATAAATGAACCTATGCTGTATCGCTAACACATGAACATTACTTATCTATATTACAACTACCAGGAAAACTATTGTTTTTAAAAAGACCCAAGAAAAATACATTTATACATCCCCTTCTGGTAAAAGATCATGTATACAAATTATATTATTATGGGTGGTGTTTCCATATATGTAATTACTATTGTGTGAATGACTGACTTATCCCATACAGCAGAGCACCAGACAAACCATCTAAAGGCAGAATGAGATGCTTTCCAAAGGTTCATCTGTCAGCACACGGCTCTGCGAGTTTGCCACTGAAAGTAAC
>VUQR01002702.1:7093-24972 GCA_015108515.1 Hemichromis elongatus
GAGAGAGGGGGGGGGGGGAGAAAAACAAAGAGAGCAGTTAATACGTTTGATTACCTCAGTGTGACTTTAAGATGCACAGACACACACATTGCTCTGCTTGGTTATGATGAGTAAACGCTCCACGCAGGGATGCAATCATACGTGTACTGTTGTGAATGACCATCAAGTCCAATTCGAGGCTTAGCCACTCACAGAACCGCAGCTCAGGATGTTTGGTGACTTTTGCCTCCATCATCCACTCGGCTGCACAACGATACACAGATACTGTAACACCAATCATCTTTGCCTGCTCCTGGTGATGTCATGGTGAACGACACTCAGTGACAGTCTTATCCACCTCACAGATGCTTTCATGACAACAATAAAGCACTCGGAGCATTTCTTCACTAAGACTGAATAGTTTTAAAACTTCAGTTTATATTTTTTTGAAAACTCATTTTAATGTTCAGTTAATGTTTAACTATCAAACACTGTATCTACTGCCTATTGCATTAATCATTTGGTCCACGTCCAACATACATCTCTAAAGGCCCGGTCGCCCTCCGACTGACAGAAACATACTTTTATAGGCTCTTGTATCCTCATTATGGACTTTAAAGAAGTCCTGCTGATTGCAAACAGCTTATTCAGCAACTAAAGCTAACAGTTGTATAGAGGAGACACTTTTTTGGCTCAAAACTAAACTGAATATAGTGCTTTTTTTTTTTTTAAACTAACTTTGTTGACACCTTCAACCTCGTGAATGGCTGCAGCTTCCATGTTGTTTTTGACAGTGGCACATAAGGAAAACTAAAAGCAGCAAAGGTGAAACTAATAAAAGAGCTGCCAGTGTGATTCTAAGTCTCAGTAAATGTTAGATTAGATAGACTGATTCGATAGATTAGTTATAATTGCAATGAGTCACTTCAGTTTAGAAATAAGACTAGCTTTACGATAAAGGTAATCTTTGTTAGTTTATCGAGGCAACGCGTTTTCTTAATCTCTACGGCAACTTGCTGTCAGCACATCATGTTTGCTGCACTAAATCCTTTTGTTCATCAGCAATGCAACATCCCACAAAAACAAAACTTTCAGCAGGCTGCTCCTTCCTGTAACATTTTCCTGTCATTTTCTGGCTTAATGGAGCATCTGAAGAGAGAAATTGTTTGTTTTTTGGCATTCTGACGTCCCCCTACATACATGAGTCAATGGTGAGAGTAGAAAACACATCAGTCATGTTCTAAAAATGTCCCGATTGACAAGCACTGTTGATCAGTGTCACCACGATGAGGCAAAAGCATACTTAGTCACCGTGTTTGTCAGGCCCATATCAGGTCCATTGTAACAAACGACCTCCATGACATGTAAAGAAGCTGTGGATAGATAACTGGACGGGTTTGCGTTGGGCATCATTTTGTCCACTTCTCTGTGACTAGTTATGAATTCCTTCCAGGAAAATGAATGTTTTCTTACAGACTCTAAAAGAATGAAAAAAAAATATTATTCTTTAATCCTTTCCTTTTAAGTGAAGCTTTTTATACATATAAATTAAGTAAACGCTTGAATTACAGCCCTCATTACAGAATGACTGTGGAAAAGCAGCTATACTTAGAAGGCAGTGGGCTGCTGCTCTCAATAATAGCAGCATTCTCCTTTAAGCAGTGGAAACCCCGTGTTTCTCTGCATGCTCTGACCACACTGTGCAACACGTGTATCTGGTGTGTAGAGAGGAACTGGAAAGAGGCAGGGCCGTGACACGAGGCCTCGGCCTCCTTCGACTCACTCGTGCAGACAGAAATCGTTCTTTGAATCGTTTGAAATTAAACAGTTTTCAGGTGGCGAAGAGATGCTAAAAGCAAATTAGATGAAAAAGCTGCTTTATCATTAGGAGTGGAGGATCCATTTTTACTTTATTGTGGCTCCAAATAAAACTACACACAGACAACCACTTTAAGACCACCAGTGTGCACTTGTTTAATAATGCCTCCAGTCAAACCTGGAGTTGATCTGTTAGCATTTCTGCACACTGTGTTAGAAAACAACCATCTTGTGGGGGTTGACCCTTGTACTGTGGTCATCTCTCTCTGCTCCTCAGACTGTGTATTAATAGCTGATGAGTCACATAGCTTTTCTAACCTGCCATCTGAAGGGTTTTCTGAGTGCACTCTGCCAGCAGCAGCAGCACAAATGTGGAGAAGTGGGTTCTGCTGTTTTCCATGCTCCACCACTGTGACATAAGCCTCTTTCCCCATAACTGTGCCTCCCCGGTTGTATAATGTTTTCTTGGCAGACAGGCTGGCTGTGACCCGACTGCATGAGACAAAGATGGGCCGACCGAAAAGACAAGACAGACGCGAGGGTGGGGGATAAAGAGAAGGAAAGAGATGGAGGTGTTGAACGGGGTTCCCCGGCTTCCCTCTGCCAAGGATTCCCTCCCAGTCATCTGGGCTCTGTCAACACGAGGCTTGCCCAGGCACATTCCTGAATACTGACTTCACCTCTCTCTCTCTCCTCATGTCCCCACAGCACCTCCCCACCTCCTCCTCCCTTTTCCCAGCCCAGACAATGAATAAAAGAGGCTGTTTACGCAGAGCAGAAAAAGTGAGCAGTGCCTAGAAGAAGGGAGACACTTCCTGGAGACAGTTGCCAACAACAGCAACAGTGAGATGGTCTCTGTGTTCAGAGCATCAGGAAGCAAAGCAGGAAGCAGTCCATCTTTCTGTCTGCACTGCAAACAGAGTCCATTAACAAATTACAGTCCAGATCATTAGAAACCCCCAGTAAACATCACATCTGCGTGTTAAGCAGTGTTAACAAGCTAGAGTCCAGGCTGACTTCGGAAAACTACAAACACGAGAAAGTTTTCAGCAGTTACCATGGTGACTTGGCTCATAAAGACTCCTTGAAAACAAGTGCTTTACAAGGTAATGTGCAAGTGTCTGTCACAATTTACCAAGAATAACTATTATGCAATCAGTGGGACCTTGATGTAGCACGCTATTGACTGCAGGCATCAGAAAGCGCACACATTCTCATATAGATAAGCTCACTGCTGGCCTCAGCATGCTACTAAAACACCATTAGCATGAGTGGCGGCATGCAGACGTGCAAACACACCTCCGAGCACACAGCTTACAGTCACCCATCGATTGAGGACGAGTGCGGGAGTAAAGGAGGAGGAGGTATGGAAGCAGTGTGGTAAGGCTTGTACTGCTTTGGCCCTAGCTAAAGGACTCTGCTCCATCCACTAACCCTAAATGCAAACCAGGTCTATAAATAGCATGATGGTAACCCCTAATGATAGCTTCCTATATCCACTAAACGTGTTGTCCCACTGGAAAAGGTCTAAATGCATTAACCGTATCAAATGTGAATGATAAATGTACTTCATTTTCCACCCTAACATCATTATCTCTGCTACACAGAGAACATTGCAAGTGACTGCAGAACGGGCATCCGTAGTGTGATAATGTCAAAGTTACTCTCATTTACATAAATATTACCAGAGGGCTTCCCTATTCTGAGAAGCTCATATCAAACTACGTCAAGTGGGTGAGTATCAGTGACCATCTTTAGGAATCCCACTGACCGCTGGCCCTTAAGATCACTACGACAGGAACAAGAGTGGTGTTGCTAAAGTTACGGATCACTGCTCTGCAGCTTAACGATACAAGAACATCAAATCCTCCAATACAGTCAATTTTCAGTCACTCAAGCCCCAGAAATCGCTTGTATTGGACTAGAGCTGCTCCGCTCAAACAAACGCATCAAACAAAACAAGATTAGGTCGACACAGCCAAGCTAACGGTGGCGCTTTGAGCTAACTGCCAATGAGAACGTGCAGATTCTAGTTTGCTATTTAGCAGCACATAACAAAGGACAGCTGAAGCTGATGGACACACTGCCCACTCTGCAACTGTTTAGTCAGTATTGGAATTGCAGAAATTGTGACCATGCAGTTGGATGGAAAGCCTGTTTATTTCTGAAGTGACAACAATTCAGTTTGACAGAAGCATTTAAATGTTCACCGAACTGGTGACCCATCCAAATTTGGGCTTTTTTCCCCAAAAATACAAATTCCCACTTTGAGACGCCTAAAGAAAAAGCTCGAAGAGTTCCTGCTACCGGAACCTCCAATGTCTTGTCAACCACTCTTTTCTATCTTCTTTTTTGTTGTAAGCTGAATAATAAAGCAAACAAAAAAAATGTGATGACCATCCCCAGTGAAACCAAAACGTAAGAAACTGCCTGAAACGGAGTATTTGGAGCAGTGTGAAGTTTGTGACTCCTTGTGCACACGCTGACCTCATAATTTAAAACTCTGGACATGATTAATACAAGAATCCACCACTGTTACAGCGGCCGCATCAGTCAACTTCAATACATTTGACTCTATATTTTGGAATGATGCAATCAGGCAAAGGTACTTGAAACATGCCGTTTGCTTGTGGTCATGTTGTGTTAGCGCTCCTCTTAGGTATAAGAGAGCAATCATAAAACTGAAGGGAAATGAATAAACTGGCTCAACGTCACATATATTTGATTCAGTTACTCAACGTATCGAATCCTTGAACCTGTAGTCAGGTCGTACGTTCTGTTTGTAAAGATTCAAACATGAGTGGAAGCACAGCTGTAAACTTTTTATTGTTGGCAAAAATTATATTGTTTTCTGAAATATTTCAGGTAAAAATCCCACATATATTTACAGTTATTATAAAAAATAAATCATAAGTCAATGTGTCTTGAGCATAAAAAAGGACCAAATTCTCAATTTCCCCGACTACAGAATAAGAAGTGCATTAACTTCTTTCCAAACTTACATCATGCAAACGCTGGAAATCTGAGGATATGTCCAGAGTAACTTTGTTACATGACAAGGGAATAATGGTTTCATTTTGGAGGGAGGCAATTTATATTAACATGCACAGTGGGGACAAAAAGGACAAAGAATGAAAAGAGTGAGATGTTCTGCTCAATACAATTTGGCATTAGCTGCGATGATACTGATTAACCGATAGAGTCGTAATTCTTCTCCCGCTGAGCCCACGGAGAAGAAATACCATCAGCTGTCGAAGCTGAAAGGAGATTGGTTCTTTTGTGCAGCTTCTCTCTGACAGTCGGCATCGTTAGAAAGATTTAGTTTCAAAGTGGAGATTTTCCTCTTTTGGAGCCAGTTACGACACGAGATTCAGGGTAATGGCCGCTGCAGCTGTCCATTGGTCGCACTGTATCTGACGTCATCAAAGCTGTGGTCAGGGAAAAAGAGAGCGAGTTTTTTCCCTTTGGTTGTTGCACAAGATAGAGCACGCTGAAATCACACTGTAGCATCGTTCTCATGTTCTGAGTGCACGCATGCAACTGTCCTGCTTATTTTACCGTACAGATCATTTGCAAGCCATGCTCAACTGATCCACGAAAGACTGAAAGTGCCGATGACGATCAGAGAGATCTGCATTTAGGCATCAATGTAAAGAACACCGGTCTCTAACGGTTCACAGGCAATCTACACTGTATACTGCTCTGTCGACATCGGTTTAAATAAACATTCAAAAAAGTGCCTCTGCCCACACAACACCACTCATAGTATTATCAGCTCTGCTGCTGAATTATGGAGGAAAAGGAAAAGGGCCTGTCAACAGAGCAGGACATGCTTGAGGTGATTAATGAAGAGCCCGTATCTTGTCAGGGCTCAGAGTTTCCTCTTTAAGGTCACAGCTGTGCAAAGAACCATTTTTCAAACATCTCAACGGGCCGCAGGCTGGCATCTGGCCACCCAGCAGCCAAACGAAGGAGCTGGATGCTGTGAAAGATAGGCAGCAATCCCCAAATCGACAGACTGAAATATCTGTGTTAACACCGACCTATTTATAGAGTTTCTTCTAGGTTTAGAAACCAGAGCGGCACTTCTGTCCAATCATGTGCCTGATAGGTTACAGCTTCACTGATGTGAACCCTGAAGCAATGGAGGCCACTGAAACTAGTTGAGTGACTTCTACAGGCTTTGTGAACGTGGTTTAAATGGGGTGCTGGTGCCGTCACCTTTTGATAGGGCGCTAGTATCCTATCCTCAGCTATGTTTGTGATTCGTCACACCCACCTACTAACAGTTCATAATTACGGGGACACAATTGGGGATCATTTCAGACGGCGAGAACAAACAACAGCTATAAAATATGATGTAACATAACACACTCTTCTAACAATATATGGTTAATTTACCAAAATTATTTTTTGCGTTTATCTATAGTTTTTTATTTACACCTACAAGCAGACTCTGTGTAGCCAACACTTCAAACAGGTCTGGGTTTTACTTTCTTTGGTAGAGCTTCGCTGTATTTGAATGACATTAAGAAGAAGACCTCAGTGGGCCGCATTCTTTCACTCTTCCATTACTACAAGAAGCCTGAGCGCTGGAGTTCATGTTCACATAGTTGCACATATGTAAGCTGCATGCTTGGGGCTATAGCCCCACATAAGCATGGTTATGGTGACTTTTTCTTTTTTATTACATATAATATTTAGCGCTATTAGACAGAAGTGTAATTGGATAAGCATTTAAGAAACTGGCTAGCTGGATGGGCAGATGTCGCTACTATAGGGTGGAATTAAGTCAAAAGGCAAGGACACTCATCGCATGTGCGTACAATAGCAACTTGTAGGCACGCTAAGTTCTCAGCTTTTTCACATTTTACTTAGAATATGAGTAATTTTCTAAATGAACATCCTGCTGTACTAAACTTAAAACTAACAATTACAATCAAACTCATCACAATCAAACTTCTTTTCCAAACTGGAGGAGGTGCCCCCTGCTGGCCATTGGCTTCACCTTTCAGACTGGGAACTCCTACTATCTTCTATATACAGTCTGTTATTTAGCCGTTCGATCCAAACGTTACGTGTCTAGTGTTTCAGCCATTAAAGGTCTGTGCACATTCATTGACATACAGCTCATTATCCTTAACATACTGCTTTAGATGTCTCCGAATGCTATTTGATGACTTTCAGTGTACACTTTACCTTTTAGTCGTATATTTGAAGGCAATGTAAGCTATAGCATATGCTCTGCACACAGCCCACACTCTGAAACACAAACACTACTCGGTGCATCTCCTCTGTAGATCAGACTGTGGCCTGATGCTCTGCTACAGCAATGTGTTAGAGCCTCGTGACTCAATATCATGTTAACATAAGGGCTTGATGATGAGTGACAGATGCAGAGGTGGGAGGGAAGAGCTAGAACAGGATCACAGTCCCTTTGAAGGCAGCTGGGCAGGGACACACAGAGCCCACTAGAACAAGGAAGTGACTCAACACCCCAAAGACTTCAGATTACTTTTCTGCAACTTAACTCTTCTCTCTGCCCACATAACACCAACAAGTTACCGCAGTTTAAGTCTCAACTGGACAGTTTTCAGTAAAGTGGAAGCCCTGAGCGAGACGTGTGCTGCAAAGCGCAATTGTGAGTGTGCCGGTACTGAGGAGCAGGAAACAGCAAGTCTCTCACATTTCAAATGGAGCAGAGATGAAGTCAGGCAGCTTTTATGTTGATCTGCAGAACAGGAAGAGAAACAACCCTGTGTGTGTGAGAGATCCTACCAGAGGAAGCTGTCATTATTATCTGTGGCAGAAACCAGACTGAAGAAAGTGTAGCAGCATCTTAAATAACGATAGAATCACCTAACAACAGCAGGCCTCTTGCATCAGTGAAAGTAATCCAACACATTATTTAAAACAACATCAGCGGCATTCAACGACAGATTAAGAACCTGAACGGTCTCAGTTTACCAGCAATTTGACTTCATTGGAAGCATTTCCATCTGGCTGAAAGTCAGAAAATGTCATTTTGGACACTGAGCGATGGTGGTGCAATGACATGTGTTACCAAGTTGTTTAACCTGTAAATGTTGCACAACTATACTCCTCTGAAAGAGGGAGTGTCGAGTGACATTTTCACACATTCAGGCCTTTTCTCCACTTGTGCAAAGTAATTGAAAAAACAGAACCCGTAAAGACAGGAAATAGGAAACCCTTGCTATACTTATTATACGTCTTAAGACTTAAATCTCACCCTATAAACTACTCGCGGACGTGGCCTCTTTTATAATAGGAGGATATGAATTAAATCAAATTATTTAACATGCTTCGGGTGATAATCCTCAGTTTAAATATCATTTAAATACTCAATTCCTAAGAAGAAGAAGAAGACCGATCAGTACATTGATGAATCGTGTGATCTGCCACGAAAACTCATTCATTCATTTGACTGTCAGTAACATTCAAATGTCATGTTTTTTTAAACAAAGAAATTTTAGAGGGAAAATACATGCTTTTACTGACACTTTCTAAAAATGGATGCAGTGCACATTTAAAACTGGGGTTGTGAGTGCACGCACACACACACAAACACACAGAAGAAGAAGGAGACCCGTGACTTCTCCTACTGCTTCACAATGATGAAAGTGAAAAACTGTCTCATAAATTGAGGTGCTTGCAGTGCTCAGTGCATTCGCTGGATGCCTGTGAATGGAATGGCAAATAACCAAGCTGCTGGTAGACCATAAACGGAAGGTGTGAATAAAAGGCCAGCTGCCTGTTTTCTGCAGCACAGACTGCTATGTAGAAGACTCTCCATAAGTGGGAGCTAAGCTAATTTTCCAACATCTCAGAAGGGGGATTACAACGTCTGAGGAGCGGCTGCTCTGTGAGAGCACATTTAAAGTGCTGATATAACGCTACAAAGACCAGACACTCATTCACCCGTATTTATGTACGAGTAACAAGTTACAAAAAAAGAGGATATAAATGTCAGTAAGGTTTGAACTCACTGCCATTTATACCACAATAAGGGGGGGAAAATCCCATTCTAGGCCAGTATTTAACCTCATGGTGGTTTCCTTTTATTTGTGACCTCTAAATTATGCGCAGACAATGATGCAGGACACAGTCGTCTTGTTTAATTGTGTTCACAGTGGTTAAACACCATGCCAGAGACCCAGAGGCTGTGCAAGTGGATAAAGTCTCACCGGGCCCACAACAGAGTTATCTCTCAGTCAAACATGGCGTGCCTGTCGTGCCTTCTTAGGCACACAGCTGGAGCAGATCGGGTCATTTTCACGTCCTGTCTGTCTCCTCTTGTCCAAACCGAGGCAAACACTGAGCTCAGGCGCATAGTGGAGATCTTGCATGTGCACATGTTTTGGGTTAATGGTCCCCCTGATAATGAGACCCTGCTAACCAGACAGTGCACACAATTCAGCGGAGCAAGGGAATCATATCACCTAATCAGCTGCTTTGAACGAACGTAGCCTGGAACAAAACGCCGAGGCTCATATGAAGCTTGCTTCATCTACAAAGTCTGTGGTTTGTGAGCAGAGGGGAAGGAACCATTGAGCAGCCGTACATCACTCTGCAGTGACATGCACTCAAATAGTAAACAGACCCATCAACTCTCCTCCCGTCATTTGTTTTTATTTTAACTGCTTTGACTTAGAAAAAGCACGCGATAACCCCAAAGCCCCCAAAAACTGGAGATAAAAAGGGGGGGTATTCCCGCCCTCCAGTATTTCTCTGCAGCGCGTTCACACAAGGCAGGAAGTTCACAGCTCAAAGCGAAAGAGATGTTATCTGTAGCAAGACGTTGCTTTTTTTTCCATGAAGTCATCACAAGCCCCTGGGTAGAGTCGGCCGGCTGCAACAAAAGGGCTACTGTTCGACTGGCACAATGTGCGGCTCCGCTCAGCAGCTTGGCATCACATGCAAATGACAGGCCAGGAGCGATAGGTGCGTCAGGTCCCAAGTCCACAGAAAACCGCGCAAACACCAGTATGTGTCAGTGCATGTACGCGAGGAGGGGGATCTGGACAGGCTTGTGTGCGAGGCTTGCCTCATGAGCGACACTGCTCAAGCAGAGATGTTCAATTAAAAGAGGTTTTGACAGGCAGACCTGGCAACCCGGGCCTCTTCCACGTATGTCACTGTGAAATGTTACAAGACTTGACCCAGCTACTCCCACTCTGTTATCGTGTAATTTGAACTGCAAAGTGGAGGCCCTGTGTAGGAACAACTGTTGAAAGTGAAAACAGGTTGTTCAAGATTTTCAGTCTCAGCACTTCATCTTCTGCCAGACCAATGCCCCAAAGCCTGCCTTGTGTGCACTTCCTGAACTCCGCAGGACAGCCAGGGATGTCCTCACACAGCTGCACCACATACTGTGTCAGTCTGTGGCCGTTTTTGGGGGGAGATACAAGCGACCGGGGGGGTGTAACTAAAATATAGATATAGCGGGCTTGAGCAGACTCTGACCTCCCTTACATTACACCTTTCCTTCTCAGATGGGTTTCTATGTGCTCACTTTAAGCTGCGAGGTGTTTAACACGGGCATGTGCATCAATGAATGTGCCACTGATATTTCCACCGACTGTGCGCCGGAGGGAACGGGAGTGGGGGGGAGGGGGGTTACGCGCACGATCTGCCTCAGCTTGAAATATAACGGCTGCTAAGGGATTTCCTGGGAAGTGGATCGATACAGATCGTAACACGCAGCAGCCACGAGCCCCAAATTTAAGAGGGAAATGATTTGTATAGCTACTCACCGTTCGGTCCGTATTTCTCCAGGTTGCCTTTGACCTGTTCCAGAGTCAGCCCGGTGTTTTCGTTCACACCGAAGTTGTCTAAAACTTCAGTCGCCGATTTAGTGTGCGCATTTTCCATGTTGGTGTGCCGGGTTTAGATGATCAGTTCGAAATGCATGCAGTTCGCTAACATCTATTGTGGGACTCGGAGGGTGCGCGTGCCCGGAAGGTGTGACAGCTGTAATTTCCACCGAAGGACGCTGGAGCGGTCACCTGTGCCGCCCTAGAGAAGAAAACCTCCGGATCCGCGGTTCAGACGCTCTTCTTCAGACGTCGCTCGACTGCCGTTGCTACTTCATCTCCATCTGAAGGTGTGCTGTGTCTGTGCCGACGCGGACCGCCTCTCAGTTGTTGTGAGCACTCCCTCCTGCCCTCATTGGCTGCGTGTACCTGAGCGCAGACCCCCACCCCCCCGCAGCCACCTCAGACATATCCCTTTGAAACAGGACCCGTGTTCCGTGTGGTGTAATGCGGGTAATAACTTGTACGTACTCTGTCGTGGTTATTGCTCCATGTAGGGGGTTTGTCATTTTTTATTCTTTTTTTCAGCACACTCAGCTGCACAGCAGCGATGTGGACTTGAACTTGAACGAGGCGTTTTTCAAAGCACAGCACTCAGTACACAAGATAGCACTGCTGCTGCCGTGTGTGTGTGTGTGAGAGAGAGAGAGAGAGAGAGAGAGAGAGAGAGAGACAAGTGCACATAGTAACCGAACACTACAAGTGAAGGAACTCAGTCCCGGATGCAGCTCTGCCGCTAGCTGCGCACTGGTCGTGTAGATGCAGCCATTCAGACAAAAAGAGAGCGACTCGTTTATTACCTTAAAGAAATGGTTACTCTGCCCTCCAGGCTCATCAACCGTAAAGCTGAAATAGAAGAGTGAAACAATGTGCTTGTGGTGTTGTAGCAAATGTGTAGGTTGATCTGCATGTGGTTACTCAAAAGTTGAGCACTGGTTTCACACATTTGAATTATTTTTCTTGATTTTTCTCCTTTTTTTTGAAGTGACTCCAAGTCCAACTACTCGCTCTGTCAGCATGTCTCTGGTTTGGAAATAATAACTGAAATAGAAGCAGGAGTAAAAATTAAAGTGTGTTTGTATATTAGTTACTACTGAATGTCTGTGGTTTCATTTTGAATAGCAGACATATTAGTTAACTGTGAGACGAATGAGCAACACAGAGGCTCTTTTTTTCCTACATGCTGCAGCTAACTGGACAGAAGACATTTGTGGACATGAGATTTTTGAGCACATAATCTACAGAGAAAGCACAGGGGTGTGAGTATCTGTTTTCAAAAGAACAACTCTGAAATATAGCTGCAGTTTAATTCAGGATTGGTAAGATAAAAATGCAAATAAAACAGCGAAAGAAATCATTTGACCACAATGAAGCACGATGGTTGTGCCGTCCTTTCCCTTGAGAAGTGAGGATCACTGTGAGCACAATAACAGCTAAGCAGAACCTCCTAAACGTTGGCAGCTGGGTTCTTTGTCCTTGCGATGCTGCCAGACTGTTCTCTAAAGGAGACTCGGCTGGAGTGTCCTTCTTCAGTCCTTTCCTGGCTGCACAGGTACTGAGAAACAACCTTGAGGAACGAGGCTGAATGCTGAAAAGGAAGTTGGCAGATGCAGACTTGGACTCATGTAAGAGGAGAAAGCACATTTAAAGTGAAAACAACTTTCAACACTGTACATGCATTTTAGTTTATGATGGATAAATGATGAATGAACAGTAAATGTTGCATATTTGTAGCAATTGATTTTTGGTATTAAGCCACTTATTTTGCTTATTGTGATTGAAATAACTCACTGCAGCCCGATGCGACACTATTTAAGGTTAACCAGGGGTGCCGCCAGAAACTCTGGGCCCTCTACATTTTTCACAGATAAAATTTAACCCAATAAACATACCCTGCATGATGCGACATGCCTTCGTTTGTCACTGTCATAGCAAGAGACGCTACGCTAGCGACCGTGGACGGACGGGTGGAACGAACCATTGTGAAAGGGAGGGGTGTGTCATAAACACTACATTATTATAATACATTATTTGTTAAATATTATTAAATATATGGTCATAATAGACAAAATACACTATGTGTAGGAGGGGCCCTAGCACATTTAACGTATATATTAAAAAGAGAAAAGAAATAAGAAAAAAAAGGGATCTGGTCTTCTGGGCCCTTCCTCAGCCTGGGCCCCTAGAATCGTCCTAACCTTCCACCCCTTTATAGCGCCCCTGAGGTTAACACACATAAACCTGCTGCAGGAACACATTAAAAATGCACTTTTTCTTGTGACAAAGCAACACACATGTTTACAATCACTCAGCCACTTCCATCAGATACCAGTGGGAGGTGACCCTTAGTGCACACTAAAACATTATTTTGCAAATCATGTAACAAGGCCCCATTAAAATGTGAACTTCCTGGAAAATTGTGTTTTTCCCCCCAAAACATTAATGATGGTCTTACATAACATGACAAGCAGACATCACTAAAACATTGAACCAGCCCAGGCTCTTATGCCTGTTGGCAAATTAAACTCTCTTGCACCCTCTAACTGATATCTCAGTGGTTGAGATCATCGGCCTGCCTGAGTCGTATAAGAAAAGAAACATCACTGTTTACAGTGAAGTTAGGGGCTTATGGGAAAATAAGTAGTTTTCCAATGCAATGGCAGAAGTTTAAAAATGTGCCCGTTCATCATCATCACCTGGATGAATGCGGATGTTCCAGATTTCACTTCCATGGCTTCTTTCTCAGTGTTTGGTGACAGCACAATCTACCCGCAGTATGCGGACTCTGAAGTGGGTCTGCTGTTGGAGCTCACAGGCACTGGACTGGGACCTCATTGGGCACAAAATATAAAAGGAACAGGGTGCTCCAGTTCTGTCCCTGCGCACAGCTGGCCTCTTCTCTCACAGCAGAAAAAAAGTGTATTTATATCTGAAACTTACGTAACTTCCAGAACTGCTGTCTGGAGAATGGTCGCCGGCTACATGAAGTTCTTGGATGCTAAGTGCCTGGTAGTGTCCTCACACTTCATTTGGAGTGCCTGACTTTGCCTTTGTCTCCATATTCAATCCAGTTCTTTTTTAAAGCCAGGGCTCACTACAGTTATCCACAGATCCCCAGCAGACAACCATGGCTGTGACCACAGGTTCCACTTAGGCGGCCCGCTGCCCACTCACATGCACAGTCAGTGGGATTATTATTAGTCATCAGCACCACTGACTTATACCAGGAACATCTTTTTAAACTTGTTTGTGTGTGTGTGAGTGTGTGTGTGTCCATCCTGCTGTGTGAGCTAAAAGTTTTGCATCAGGCCTCACGGTGACATCAATTTCAAGAGAAGCCCTCCGACGCCAAAGCGCTCATGAAAAGGAAATCCCCACCTCACCCCACCTCCACACCCCCATTCTTGGCTCGTTCCCTCTTTCCCTTCAGTGGCACACACTGGGGGACTGTACTAGTCTCAGTGCCAGTCACACAACATTTTCCACACACCACTGTCAGCCTTCCAATAGCATTTGCCTTCCCTTTCCGCTTGCAGCGCTCATTTGCATGAGGGAAATGAGCCATGCCCTTCCAAGCATAAAAAAGAGATCCTCCTCCATCTCGCATGTGATATAACCCACCGAATGGCCATGGAAGATGACACATGCCTCTCTCTGTGCACCTGTGGTTAAGAAATTGATTTGAACTCGAGATTAATTTAAATTTAACTCTGAAAAACAGCTTGATGTTCGATGTCTGTTCCCAATGCTACAGACTGTGGGCCAAGCAGCTGCTCCTGACGCTGACTTTGACTCAAGGAGGTGATCACAGTGATGTGAGGTGACCGCGTTTGGAGCAGGTGTACCTGACAGGCAACCCAAACTCCCACCCAGCCACTTTGCCATTAACAAACCTCTCTTCTCGTATCCCCTTTCTCATTCACTTCTTCCCCATTCAGAGCTCTGCACATCTGAGAGGAATCCATCATTTCACAGTCTGCCACGGCAGGATGCTGCGCTGCCTGTCAGCCCTGAGAAAATAAGAGAAATGGTCGGGGAGAACTGGCTGCTTTCATACTGCTTCAGTATCAGCTCAACACTTGATGTTCACTTCTTGATTGATATTTTAGGAAGCAGCACACTATTAGGGAGGTATTCACTTTTCAGATCATCAGAACGAACTAGCAACGTGCTCCAAATCCTGGTAGTCATCCAGTGGAAACTTGGCCGTGTGAATGACTGAATGACCTGTTTGCACCATCGACTGTTGTGAGGATCTGCAGGAGTTGCACACTTCTCCCACAGCACCATTTCCACAGTTGCTTTCAACATTTTAAAAGCTTTATTTAGACATAAGTTCACCAGTCGGCTCAGTTTTTGCTCTAAACTCTTTCATTAAAAGTAGATATAGAGTTCAATCTTTCATATAAACAATACAGAGCTACTTTTCCATTTTCTCCTATCGGTGTTAGTTTTTTCACATCTGTGAGAGTCAAAAAGAGTTAAGTTCTGCTTTGACTTTACTTTCCCATCAGGGTAGATGCTCCTGCTTGCACCCAGCTCCATCTATCACACCCTCGCCTGTCCATACTCAGTCTTGGCTATGTGTCAAATAATGTTGGAGACAAACAAGCACTTGACTGGTGGGGTTTCCAAATAGGCAGGACTGCACTGTGCAGTGCTCCGCCTGGAGCTAGGCTCAAGCAAAGATAAGGAGGTTTTGTCTCCCTCATTTAACTTGTAGTCTTCAGCCCCGACTAACGTTGATTTGAGTGACACTGTGTCTGGCACTACTTTAACAGCCTTTTTTTGGAGGCGTAACCTTTTTTCCCCCACATATGCAGTAGTACTTCCCAAGCCCTGTAAATCAAATTTGATTAGTTTACTTTGAATGAGAGGTGGGCAAAAATGTGCGAAAGGAAATGTAAAATAGCCAGAATTTTAAAATAGAAAATGTCTCATTAGCTAAAAAGAAAAAAAGATTTCTGCGCCTCATTTTTGCATAAATTGAGTCTCACCTGTCAAGGTGAACTGAAATACTGGCTCTTAAATACTGTATGTCACTTACCTGACCAGGGGTAACAAACAAAACCTGTGATTAGCCAATCACTAGTTCCCTCCCACACTGCACGATGTTTGTCTATTTTTTTCAGATGACACTAAAACCATGTTACCCACTCCGGGTCTAATGCCCCCTCCCAGCCAAGCATAAGTGTAACACAGAGACAGGGGTGACTTCACATGCACGTCTATGCAGGCGCAGGAAGACCAAGCAAAAGGAAGATTTGAATGCATTCTCTAAAATCTGCTGCATCTACAGCAACATTATCAAATCCTTAGTTAGTGTTTGTAAAACAAACCTGACATCACCGTGTGAACACAGCGAAAAGGCACAAGGACTACATGTCACCGTTTCAAGTGGCCAGGAGATTCATGCTCCAAGCTACACATACACCGATCAGCTGCCTAAAACTAAGATTTGTTCAAAGTGTAGTTTTCTTTTATGTTTGTGTATTTTTTTTTAAAACAAATCTGTGATTTCATGATTTAATTTTAAGTAGAAATAAACGGGAGTGATTTCAACACAACTGGGGTTTTAAGACTGTAATTAGTGCGTCCGTCATTCTTGCGCCCTCCATCAGCTGCCCAAATAAACCCTTTAATCAGACCTATTATTCTGATAAACCTTCACGTTTGTGTTTGATATGATTAAACTGCACAATCTCTGACAGCCCACTTTCTCCACTTGTCACTATTCATTTTCCCTTTTCCCCAAAGTCAACATTTTAATTGGCACATACACGTCGTCATCATCATCATCATCACTGTTTGCAGGCTCAGGCTGTGTGACGACGGGGCTCGTGCTGTCAGTCGGCCCCTCTGTGACAGAATCACATGCAGAATATGAAGCAATTAGCCGACTCGCTGAGTCGTGTGTTTAAAAGGCACTCCAGGTTTTCCTTCTATGTTTTTTGCCACACACAAACACAGAGGATGAGATGTGTCTGACTTATCAGCAGCAACAGCATCATTTGTGTCTCCCATCTGTTGCTAAAAGATATTGTTGATTACTCACTAGCCAAAGGCAAAAATTCAACTTGTGACAAGATTAATATTTCCTCGAATTAAGTCATTTATCACAAGATGAAGATTGAGTTTATTCTACAATCAATATTATTACTCAAAGTGCTGATGCTGCAGTCCTTACTGCAGAGCTTTGGCATCATCAGAGCAAAATGACTGTCATTAAAATTACATGGTTGTAATTCTTGTATATGTGCATTGGAGCTCCCGCATCCACAATCACTGGTCTCTGAAGCAACACACACCGTGTTAATCAAAACAGCTCCCAAATATGCTACACGTGCTGCTTTTGTCTGTATGTCTATACAAGACTCAGTGAAGTACACATTCATCTTTCTGAACCAGTTAATGGAAAACATTCATGCCTTTGTCCCCTGAAAAAAAGAAAAGAAAAGAAAAGAAAAGAGTTTGTGCTCGTCTCACCTTGGTCCGAGCTCCCCCCGAGCACTTACTCAAGTGATTAACTGACCAAGCAGCTCAACCTATGACTATGAATCTCAGCAGCTTTACAGTCATAAACTCATTTCCTTATGTCACAGTGACAGAGAGCTTTGGAGTGATCCCAGAATGGCAGAATGACTTTGTCTGTGCAAGGTGCATTAACATTGAAATGCACTTGATTTTTATAGTGAGAACAATTAATGTGACACCACCGTACCAACTTTTCAATCAGTGTCTAAACTACAGAGCTGTAAATCCTCAGCAGGACAGATTGATTTAGACATAAGACAAATGGAAGACGTGGCTCACAATATGCAGTGTGAAGCAGGAAGGACGCAGCTTTATAATAAGTGGAGCTATTCTGTAAAGAGGATGGATTGAATTTTGCTTTCGGGATCTGTTCCTCTTGCTTGTCCTAGAAGTGATGATGCTATTAATAGCAGTGATGATGAACCTCAGCAGCCTCCTGCTATCTCTTCTTGAGCTCCTCAGCATTAGCCAGAGGCTGCTCGTTTGACAGGTCATCTACACAAATTAACTCCAGCACGAGACACTGTCAACAAGTATAGCAGTTTCAGTGCTGGGGAGGGGGAGGAGAGGGATGATGTGACAGTACTGCTACTGGTATAAAGGTCCCAGCGGAGCAGCAGCACACACTGTGTCACCAGAGGCGTCATGGAGAGGATTCTGGCCTGTTTTTGGTTGTGAAAAGATAAAGAACAGATTGGTTGAATAATTCCCAGT
>VUQR01002706.1:4841-38025 GCA_015108515.1 Hemichromis elongatus
GGGGTGGTAGTGGGGAAGGGGGGGGGGGGGTATATACTCACATATACGCACATTCTCACATGTAAGCTGGCGTGCACTCACACACAGTCAGACGGACACACACACACACATATATATACACAGGCAGTCTGAGACATCCACAGCATCCTCTATGTGCTGGGCTCTCCCTCCAGGGTGAGTTAGTGGTGCTTTTAAGTGCCGACATCAAAGAGGCCTGTATGGGTGTATAAATAGGCTTTAGGGCTGGAAAAGTTTTAGTTGTCATGAGTTTGATACCCAGTCGGTTAGACAAGGTCATGCATTGACTCAGTGACTTCTCACTAACCCCTCTCTCTTTCACTCTCTCTCTCTCTCTCTCTCTCTCACACACACATACACACACAGAAAAAAGTACATAAATACACACAGGCCGACAAAACAACCTGCGCTCAGGCTTCCAAACACTGTACAGCTTGTGCAAATAAACACATGCATCCAAACACTTTTTAATATATTCAGCATAAACATATGCACACACACACACACACGCACACAGACACATACACATGCTTGGAATACAAATAGGAAGTAGAGGTTATGACATTTCCCAAATAGCCACAATATTACTGCCAAAAAAAAAAAGTATTGTATTTTCTTTGTCAGCGTGTCAGACCCAGAGGTCCAGCTGTGCGGTGGGTAGCAGGTGACTGGTCCTGATACATCTTAGGGTTGGCCGAGGAGGTAAAATGAGGAGTGGGCAATGCATCGAAAGAGGCAGAGTTTGAAGTGCCACACGTGGTACTTCAATCACATTCAGTGATTGAGCCAGTCTCTCATACTGTGCGTCATCATTCCAGCTCTGGGTTTCTATAATACACCCTGACATAGCTATGTTCCAGAGTATTTTCCCTCTCTTTCTCTCCCTGCAAGTCACACTGAATCCCTCTGCCTGCAGTGTCTTGTACCGCGTCTCAGCCGTGGTGACAGCGTGTGCGGAAAAACAGCGTGTGCGTTAATTAATGTTGCTCTAACAGTAAATAAAGTGAAGGCATGTGACGAGAGAGAGGGTCTCCTTTTAGTGAATGCCAGCTAAGTCTCCGAGGAGTTTTTGGTTTGGTTTGAAAGCACACATAGCAAATACCTCTCAGTAAGGAAGCAAGCTGTGATTATACCACTGGCGTAGAAAATCTGTAATTCTATATCAATTCTATATTTTTTTTACTCCTACAATCAACAATTAACCTTACTGGACATACAGCACATCCATATACAGAAAAATTAGCTTTTCACTTCACAACAGCAATTGTTCTCCCTAAATGTTCCTGTATATACAGCATTTCTTCTTTACTCACTACTTTTCTCTCTGCTTGTTTTTTATACACCACTCTGCAGTATTGTTAAACTCATCCACGGTGTGTTTTTGTCCTGTGTCCCTCCATTCACCCTCAACTGGCCGCCTCAGATGGCTCCCTGAATCTGGTTCTGCTAGAGGTTTCTTCCTGTCAAAAGGGAGTTTTTCCTTCCCACTGTTGCCAAGTGATTGCTCATAGGGGTTGTCTGATTATTTGGGTTTTTCCTTTCAACTGAGCCTTGAGACAACTGCTTTTGTGATTTGGCGCTACATAAATAAAACTGAATTGAACTGAATTGATTTTGGATTTATCCACGGTCACTGATATTAAACTATAATGGGTTTTGATTTGCTGTTTACCTATTTGTCTGATTGGACAAATCCTAGATTCTTATGATGTGCCATTAAGAGCTAATAATAAATCTAAGTGTAAGCATATCAATAAGCATAATAAATGTTCCTTTACTACTCTGGTTTTGTTCTGAAAAGGCATATACAGGAAGCACATATAATGATTCAATCAATACGACAAATAAAATCCTGCACATAGAGAATACAGGAGCACCAGTTAATGTTTACACCAGAACAGGAGGCGAGCTGCTGTCTCAATGACTCGTTGGTGCCAGAGTGGCTGCTCTGAGTACTTCTGGGAATTTCACCAGAACATTCTCTGCAATCCACACAGGTCAGTGGGAAAAAAAACAAATGCTCCTGTGGGAATGTGCATTGTAGAGAGAGAGGTCAGACGAGTGCTATTACTGAGAGCATCTTATGAACCGAAACCCTTCTCAACTCGAGGCAGACAGGCTACATCAGCAGAAGACCACGGCAGCCGAGAGCATACATCTGAGGCTACAGATGTGCAGACTCAGAGCAGACATCACCAGTTTGAATCTGTCCACAAACTGGCCTTGCGTGTGCATGCGTTAGTAGTCCAGGCTATGAGTCTGGTGATGTAATGGTGTTGGGTGAATGTATGGTCTAAGTGGCACAGCCTTTCAGAGTGGCCTCTGTATGACCATGATTAAGCCGTCTCCTAATGGGCGCTTCCAGCATGCTGACACACCAAGTCTCAAATCAAAAGTCGTCTCAAATTGATTTCATGACACGACATTGACTTTGCTGGGCTTCGGAGGCCTCCCCATTCACCAGATCTTAATCCAGTAGAACACCTTTGGGATGTTGCAGATGAGTGCAGAACAGGAGATTTGCAGCATGAATGTGATGCTCCTGAATCTGCGGAAGCAGTGTGAAATCATGTCAGCCTGCACCAAACTCAGAGGAATACTTTCTTCAGTTGGTGGAATCATGTCAAAAATAACTGCTGCTGCTTTTGAGCACTAATAATGGCGATATCGAGCATTACATGCATCTCTAAAAGTTTTTCTTTTCTCTTGTTATTTCATTTATATGTCTCTATCTATCCATCTATCTATTATGGGCAAAACAGAATCACAGTAAGACCCAAGTCACACGGATGGCAAAATTAAAGGAAAAGCCCAAACTCTAAATTTGTTTTAAGTGATCACATTTAATAATGAAAGAAAACATTTCCATAGGAGCGGTCTCTTGCTAGATAATAGGGCTTTCATCCATGAGGCACAAGGGATCAGTAAATGGTTAGATGCAATAAAATGAGGTAAATGTGCACAGGCCCTATGGAAGATTTCAAACCAATGCATCAGACAGCACTTTCCACCACTATCATCAGAACACCAGAAACATTTGTAATATCACATGGGATATTCCACCCGTGCAGCAGAGACTTGGAATCAGAGCTAACCCAGAGTGGACATGTTCACCCAGCATTTGGTGGCCCAGCACTTTACATGGAAACTAAATGCTGAGTTTGAGTTTGTTTTGTAAAAATGATAATATAACTATAATAAAGGTAAATTAAAAATCTTATTCTACTTGAAGCAAAAAACAAGCATGTGGCACTAAGTGCAGGCAGGAAGAACACAAGACTTCCCGCATAACAAGCCTATTCTGGTGCAGGTGTCCGCTCACTTACTGGCTGCTCCTGCAAAAGTAGAAGCTGAATACACGGCGGGGAAATTAAGAGTCTAAAGCTGACTACTTTATCCAAGTGAAATGACTGGGATTTGTGACCACTGCCGCGGAGAATGCCAATCAACTGTGAAAGCTTTTGCTAACACGAGCTCGTGGCTTGACCAATTACAGTGAAATTTAATGGGTTTAGCATCAGTGTCCGTGTTTTGGCCACAACAGCGGAGGAAACAGGTCCTCCAGGGGCGAAAAAAGTTTGAAACCAATTAAATGAGGGAATTATCCTTCTTCCTCCTCTTTCCTCTCTCCCTGATGTAACGTCTCCTTGGAGACTTTGACCAGTAAGATTAAAAAAAAAAAAGTTCCCGGGAGCTTCTCAAGTCAGAAAAAAGCAGAAATAGAAATGGCAAAAAAGACAGTGGGAGATAAAATGCAAAAGACAAGACAAAAGCGAGGCTAGTGTGAGAATTAAAGCAGGCGAGACTGAGATGGAAGAGCGTGATTTTTCTAAAGATAAAGGCTGGCTGTTGTCCTGTCCACTTGTTCTATTTATTCACACCAATCTGTGGGAGATAGTCTAAGTAATGATAAAAGACAAAATGTAAATACTCTGAAAGGCAAACAACCATCCCAGGTACAATGTGATTAGAAAGTGAAATGGCACTGGCTTCCCCGCTTCCTCCTCCTCCTCCTAAATGCACCATGCAGTACAGAACCAGTTCTTTTCCTCTTTTACTGGCAAGTGATGTGACACGGAGGAATGGTGGGATGGTTTCCCCTCAGAAATATGTTCTTGGCAAGGTGGAAAGGTCTGTGAAACAGCATTTAGAGCATGGAAGACTGAAATTCTCCACTGAAAACAATACTAATGAACTTCTCTGAAACAGCATTTAAACCATGTCAGAGTAAAACTTTGCTCTGCGAGAAACTTCAGTGAAACCTTTCAGAACTGTATTTTAGACCAACGTCACGCTACAAATTTCTCTTCTCTTCTCTTCCCGCAGGCTCATCATTGTACAAAGTGAACAGCAGGAGCCCCGGTGGCAGCAGCCCCCTCGTATCAGGGCCTGGGCATCACTACAGTGTGGCATCTATCCGCAGCTAGCAGAAGGGGAGATTACTCAGTGCTCACATCAAAGGAGGTTTGTCTAACTTGGGTCTGGCGTTGTGCTGGTAGAGCAAGTCCTTGGAGCAGCCGTGCCGTTCTTATCTCTCCCCCACAGACTCTTTCTGCTTTTCTGCAGCAACACAACTGGCTCCCGGTAACACTGACGCATGAATGCATGGCTCTGCGTGGTCAAAATGTGTGCACAGACAAACACCAGTTCACATTCTCTCGTATGAAAGCACACATACACAAAGGGTGCACACGGCACAGAAGCAGCTCTCGCTCTCTCTCTCTCTTTTCCCTGATATTAGTAGAATTTGTTCTGCTGAGCGAGTCTCTCTCTCCCTCCTCCTGCTTCTTGTCGAGAGCTGAACCTGGTTCAGTGAATATTTGAAATGGATTAAATGATTATCCCTGGACAGATGCTTGCAAAAAAGAACCCTCTGCGGTGAAATATGATGTTAAATATTTTAACCACTCCAGGTGTACTTTCAACTCGAAAGCACCAGCAAAGTGAAAATCGCTGAAACATATAAACAAACTGGCTTATGGCATTTTACAGACTAAACTCAGATGATCTTAATATCAGGATAAAAAGCAACTAGAAAAATCAATAATTTAAAAAAATGGATTTGGGAGGGTTCTCGTGTTTGTGCTTTAAGTGTGAAGTCACCACCAGCACATAGCCTAACTCAAAGAGCATTGCCATGTCATACCAGCATGGCCCTCATTAACAGATTCACCTATATATCTTTTATTTAAGGCATAGACCGCATATAAATGATGGACACAGCCACCAAAACATTGCCCACTGGTTTGTAATCTCCTGTTTTGAGATCTTGTGGCATCCATGGACTGTGCAGGTATGAGTCAGCACCACACAGCATTACTTTACTGTAAGTGAAGGTGGATGAGTTTAAATACTTGGAGTTAACCATCCAAAGCAGGAGAGTGCACAGGAGAAGTGAAGAAGAGAGTGGAGGCAGGGTGGAGCGGGTGGAGACGGGTATCAGGGGTATTTTGTGACAGAAAGATTGCAGGGAGACAGACGTGAAAGGGATAGTTTATAACCTGCTATGATGGATGGTTTGGAGAGGGTGGCACTAACTGAAAAGACAGGAGGCCAGACTGGAGGTGGCAAGGTGGAAGATGATAAGATTGTTGTTGGGAGCGTCCAAAAGGGACAAGATTAGAAATGAGAACATCAGAGGGACAGCTAAGGTTGGAGGTAAAGTCAGAGAGACAAGGCTGGGATAGTTTGAACATATGCAGAGAGGGATAGTGGATATAATGGACAAAGGATGATGAATATGGAGGAAAAGAGGAAGACCACAGAGGAGGTTCACATATGCACTGAAGGAGGGTGAGATGGAAGACAGGAGATCCATTGTGGCAACCCCTAGAGCTGTAAAAGTTGGGGAAATTATCTATAGAGAACCAAAAGGTTTTTTTTATGTTTTTGTTTAATTTGGCAAAAGACTGTAAACAGATGTATTCCAGATGAAAGGTTGGGCATTTTGACCTATGGGGACTGATTTGGATTTTGGGCTGACCTCAAATGGCCATTTGAGGACCTGCTTTTGCTCCTTCTGTCTTGACATCATTTTTAACCCCTGAGGTCACCACCTGGTTAAATCCACAGCTAGACTGTTTTTCATTGTTGCTGCCCTATGCTAAGCTAACAGCATCATAGCTGTACTTAGATTTACAGCCTTACCAGAGGGAAAATTAGAGTAAAATTCTTTATGTATTAGTGTATGCAAAAAAAAAAGCTTTGCTTAGTAAAAACTAGGATTAATTAAATGCAAGCATGTGTGTGTGTGTGTGTGTGTGTGTGTGTGTGTGTTTCTTAGAGAGAGAGTGAGAGAGAGAGGCAATGCATGTGTGCTCTCCTGTGTGCCAGCCTGTACCGAGTTGCAGTTACAGACATTAGTCATCGATGTTGTCATGAACAATGGAAGCAGGCGTACTTTCCTAAAAATGTGAATCCCCCCTCACCACCACCCTTCTACACGCTCACACGCACACTCTCTACAAGGGCCCTACCTTCTGTCTTGACTTAAAAAGGAACATTATGTACTCCCATTTATTTAAAAAAAAAAAATCAGATTTCTTTTGTAGACAGGACACTAGTTTATAACATCTAAAACAATTAGGCTGCGGTTACTTATTTACCACAACAAAGTAAGTTGAGTCAGATTAAGGGCAGCTGGGTTCCTCAGAAGAAAAAAAATTAAGATAGAAAAACACAAATATCAGAGTTATGGGGCTCTAAGACAACATCAACATCAAATGCTGAAAGTAATTAACTTGATATCAGTGAATCATTAACCCAGTTCTGCCTGGTGGACCAATAGATTTCTTAACCCGCGTCTTACCAGATCCACAGTGACCCCTACTGGTGGGACAATAATATTACAGTCCAACTCAGCGTCCCAGTCTTGAAGGCATTGCACGCTCTCTTTGGTGTTCATTGTCAATTAATGAGGCACTAATGCATCAGTTTAGTTTGCATGGCATACACCTCTTGCTCAGTATGGAGAAACAATGAAATAACCCCCAGTCGTATTATTGGAACCACTGGAGAAAGTATAATGAATGGCCGTTTTGACATCTGCCTTTGACGACTGTGTGTTCCAGGGGTTAAATAAATACCAGGAACATCCATTCACAAATATCAGCTCTCTGTCGTCAAATAAACTTTGTCCTTTGCTTCATTTCAACAGCGCCGTCCTGTTTTGATTCCAAAAGTCAATGCCTAGACTGAAGGCAAACACAAGGGAACAAACATCACTTTAAAACGGCCCTGTCTTCTGGCTCCTGTCTAAAACCACCTGCCATCATGGACAAATTACTACATCTTATATCACTATCCATTCATATCCTGTGTGTGTGTGGAGAGGGTGTCGTACTAATGCCAGTTGAACTTGCTCCCATCCCCTGTAACGACAAAGCAGTGGAGAAGCTATCTCGCCTGGCTGTCACTTACATCAATGAGGATCGCAACGAAGGCTATAAGTTTGCCCTGAACCGCATCGCAAATGTCCATCTGCACGCTCAGGTCAGTACAAAGACCAGAGGAAGCTGTAAAACACATGTTTGTTCGTCCTAGACCAGGGTGGGAATTGTTTATATGTATCAGCCGTGACCAGATTCATGTTAGGGGAAGCCTATTTGATAAGATTTAAAACAACAAAAATCTGAATTTACCCTTCATCAGGACTCGCTGTGGCTTACAGATTCTCCAATTGAGGACCCACTGGGTGAAATGAAAGCTGTGGAAAACAGCAGCAGTTTCATTAGGGAGCAGCAACTAAAGGAAACTAAACTAAAAACAACAAGAAACACTTTGGTGCGAACGGCCGCCATCAGTGCATGTCGCTTTTAATAAATGTAGCATTAAGATCAAAGTACATAATTTTATACCATAAAACGGGAAGCCATTCCTTTTTCACGCCTCATGAAAAAAGGCCTTTAGGATTGAAGCGAGTGCTAATAAAGTCCAGGTCATTTCAGTCCGGCACTGCTGGGACAAACCTTGCACAACAGACTTTATGAACTTCATGCTGTCAGCTGCTGAAGGCTATAGTGGCCCGACTGTGGGATAGATCAGGTTTTAAGAGGCTCAGATCAACTTCATGACCTAAAAAGACTGCTATTACTGCGGTGCAAAGTGTTGACAAATCATTATTGTACAAAGTGTTGTGTGGAATTACACAGAGCACCTCCTAAATGGTCCCTTATTGATATACTTAACAGAACAAATGATGCTACTTGGCAGGAGGACTTCTCATAAATTTGAGCCTCATAGCTTTGTTTATGTCTTTCCCTTATCGCATGTGTTTATACTCTGAATTACAGGGCCCGGCAGGCAACGTGTATTACCTCGACCTGGAAGTCCTGGAGACCAAGTGTCACGCAGGCAGCAAGAAACCATGGAAACGTTGTGACGTCAGGCCATTCATGGAAACGGTAGGATGCCCACACGTATACAAACAACAGCACATGTCTGCACGTGTAGAAGGCCCCTATACGTGTGAGGGCACTATTTGTAAGATGTGTCCCACACTGTAACTGCACAATGTAAGAAAGTCACTCAAACCATATACATGAAGCTTTGGACAACCTTATTTTGAATTTTTGGAAGTGTCAGGGCGTTGTTTTAGAAGTCACAGACACTTTAGCCACTTTCATTGGCAGATCTATTTATTACTATGACTTTTTCAAAGCATAAATGTATTACTCCTTAGTAACTAGACTTTTGGAGGAAACCTTTCCCACAAAATGAAACAAATATATTCTGTTAAAATAGATATTTGTGTTTTACATATTTTACTTAAACTTCCATTATAAAAAAAAAACTTTGTATTGATTTAATAATGAAAGCAGCTCCTTTGACAAAAGGATGAATGGGACAGTTGGCATGACAATCATGGGGCACTTTATTAGGTACATCTGTTCAGCTGCTCAATAATGATTTTTGGTTTATTAATGGATTGTTAATAGCAGACAGGCTGGACTGAGCTCATTAGAAACTGCTGATCTACTGGGATTTTTCCACACAATCATCTCTCGAGCTTAAAGAGAATAGTCTGAAAACCAGACAACAACCAGTGAGTGGTGAAAATGCATTGTTGGCGTCAGAGGTCAGAGGAGAACAGCCAGACAGCTTTGAAATGATAGCAAGGGAACAACCAAGGTATGCAGAAGAGCATCTCTTACTGCACAACACAAACCTCTAAGCAGATGGGCTACAGCAGCAGAAGATCACACTGGGTGTCCTACTCATGTCAGATAAGAACAGCACACAGAGGACTTGCCAAGATTGGATGGCAGAAGACTGGAAAAACTTAAACTTCCCTTAAGAGTCTGGATTTGTGCTGTGACCTTTGGATGTTAGGGTCAGAATGTGGTGTAAATGACATGAATGTATTGATCCATTCTAATCGTATATCAGCAGAAGTGGTGAGAGTGGTGTAATGCCGCGGGGGATCATTTCTTGCATGTTTTGGACAAGTAATAGTACAAAATAAATATGAAAACATCACAGTCTACCTGAGTATTGATCCTGAAAGTGTCCACAGTGTAATTATCTTCTAATAGCTGCTACCAGCAGGATAACGCATCATGTCACAAATGTCAGATCATCTCAAACTGTTTTTCTCTACATGACAGAGAGTTTACTGTGCTCGAATGGCCTCCACAGTCACCATATCTCAATCCAATGGAGCGCCTTTGGGATGTGGTGGAACAGCAGACTTGCATCATGAGCGTACAGCGGACAAATCTGCAGCAACTGAGTGATGCTGTCACGTAGCAAGGACCAAAATCTCTGATGAATATTTCCAACAACCTTGTTGAATCTGTGCTATTAACAATTAAGATAGCTCTGAAGGCAAAAAAGAGGTCCAAACCAGTAGTAGCATAGTGTACCTAACAAAGTGGCTGGTGAATGTCAGTCCTGTAACACTTACAAACAAAGACTTTTTTTGAGGGCAATGAGAAATTCAAATGAGTTTATTTCTTTTCCATATAGGTGAGCAACTCCTAAGCCAAAAACAGCACTTTGAAGAAGTAACACAAGCCAAAACACTCTCACTCGTCTCACTGATAGAAGAGTACATTTGAAGTTTTTTCTTCTTGCATCTGTTTGAACACAATGTGCCAAGTCTTTGTAGTAAAGTGGTTGATATTGGGCCAATCAGGAATTCTCTCTGTTTTATCTTTTTTTTTTTTTTTAAGCAAATCTCTGGCAACTGCAACACCACCATCCTGCACACACCAGAGGGCTACTCCTACTTATACAGCTACGACTGTGCTCTCGTGCCAGGTAACGTTAGCAGGTTCCTATCCCCCTAACCACTAACTCGCCACATACACAGAAGGTCAGATGCATACAGGGCTGTGCAACACGAGTAACAGCATAATGGCTATTATTAGATACCCACTTTTTTTTTTATCTGTGTCTTTAAATAATGTGTAGCATCATAGATCATGCAGCTGGCATGTGCTGCTTTGGATACCACATCAAGCTAGAAATTTAAGACAAAGAAAATATCGAATTAAAACAAATAAATTACAAATATCCAGTGAGGAATTCTCATAAGAAAGCACAACAAAGACGTGAGGAGAGAAAAGTATTGACATTTCATGTGATGTGATGCGCAGGTGTAACTAAAGCCATTAATGATGGTCCAGCCTAATGGAGCTGAGTCCTAATTAATTATCAATTAGTCACACTACTGAATTTCCCACTATGACAAATCAAAAGGTCAAGCGTGAAAATGATGATTTCGTCTCACCTTCTCTCTCGCTGCCACGCCCCCCTCCCCACTGGCTTTTAAAACCTTTTCTCGGGTTAAATTTTAGTGTTTGGTTTGGAGGTACTCTGGAGACATCAACAAAAGCAGGTTACACCTCACTGTCATGATAAGAGATGTTGTCATCCGATTTAAGTGCGTTTGGAGACTGAAAAGTTGTGTATTCCTTCAACATGACATGACTTTTTTTTCCCCCTTTCCTGCTTTCACTGTAGATTTAGTGCCACTGCTTTATCTAGTCTATATCGTCTGTTTGTTAGATGTAATTTAATATGGACGTTTATTTATTCATTCTTATTCATTTCTCTGGTTTCTGCAGATTCCCCAGAGAAACTCCAGCAGATCTGCCCAACATGCCCCCTCCTGCTCTCCGTAGACAGCCCCGAGGCCATCAGTGCTGCTCGGGTCACTCTGCTATCCTATAAAAGGACGTCCACTCTGGCTGCAGGGCTCGGGGTGAAAAAGATCACCAGAGCTGCTGCACAGGTATTGCTAAATATACTTTTATTAACTTTGATGGGGAGAAGAAAGCTGTGGGGCTAATTTTATTGCTTGGCAGTACATCAAACATTATGTTTATGGGGGGAAATCACACTTAAGGAAACTCTCTGGGTATACATATGCAGAATGTACAGTGCACCTTTGAGCTTATGTGTTCCAGATATGAACCATTACTGCACAAGCATAACCATTGAATAATATCTATAGACGAGTATGGCGAGGTTGAAAAGGATCAGTGAAGGCACTTGCCTCCATGGCCCAGTTTCTGTTTGGAGAGCAAATAAGAAAAACTGAATAGTTTGCTTGGGGACTGAAGCTAAGTACACTGCTTTTGCATATGATAATCCAGCTTCAGGATGGAATAACCAACATTATAGCTGTCGCAATAAAAATCCTGCCATCTCTATTTGTGCCTGTGCTTGTGTTTGTTTTTGCAGTTTGCTCCTCTCTTCCCATATTATTTTTATATTTCAGTCTGTGCCAGTAAAAGCTACCTTTGTGGAATACACAGTGCAAGAATGCCCCGAGGGAGTGACAGAAAGAGGCACCTGTCAGCGACTGACACTCGACTCGGACACAGAGGTACTCATATAGAAGTTACTCGAAAAAATGACACCGATTTATTTATAGGAATTCTAGATCTATTTTGTGGCCACTGCATCTATATTAAAGGTAAATTAGTACTCAGACATAGTCAAGCAACGCTGTCTGAAACTGCACTGTTAATTACAAATCAATTCATTGATGACCATTGTGTGTATGATCACGGAATCATTTCATGGAGAATTTACTAGCTGACATGACTAATTCAGTTACGTTTAAAATGTGACGTCACTTATTGGTTTTAGCTCATTCAGACATGAATAGTGGTGCAGGTGGGTCGCAAAGTGGCTTGCAGATGCAAAGCAAACATTTGCAGGGTAAAGCAGGCTTTGATATCAGCTTCTGGTAATAACGTTAGCTGAACTTAACTTCATTTACTGCCTTAACTAATGCCATGTTTATTTATTTATTTGTAACTGAAGATTCCTGAGGGGGAATGTACATTTTATTCATTTCAACCCTCCCTGTGTCATCCTCTTACTTTTTAGAAAAATCTCCCAGTATGTCATCGAAATACATTACCAAATGTCTCACATTCTTCTCTCAGACTTCAGGTTTCTGCACAGGATCTGTACATGGAGTTGTGAATGTTGATCCTGATGTCCAGACGTCCTGTGAGATGTTTAAAGTACAGGTATGAGAGGAAATTAGGTAATATTTTTTAATATTTTGTTGCTAAGCCAAAGTGGCAGCTGTCATTTACGGGAGGAGCCTATAAAATCACAAGGAAATTTAACATCGGTATGATAAGGAGGAAAGGAATAGAAGTGACTGCACGTGTAATGGTCCTAACATGTTTCTTATTCTCCCATGAAAAGAAGAAAATATTTACATTTACGGTAAAGCAAACGTTCAGTGTGCACCCAAGATTTGACCTAAAAACCTGTTCTGATTTTTCTCTGTTGAAAACTGTGAACCGTCCTACATGCAGGAAAACCAGCTAAATTATCTGCAACCCAAAAGTGAACAGAAAATTCAGACGCATTAATAGAAAAATGTCAGTAACCATTTAGCATCAGTTCACACTGTAGGACTGTGAGTTGGAAGCGTAATAACCCACTGCTTGACCTTGATTTGATGAATGTTTCATGTTCTCTGTTTTCTTTCAGGTTTTTTTACTAAAGTAACCTTTAGAGTGAACATTTAACTCTCTGAATGGAAGCCAGTGGTCATATAATTATTCTGTCATATCTTACAAGTTGGTGGTTTTGTGTGTGTGTGTGTGTTTAATCCTATGTGTGAGATTTCAAATTGTATGCTCCTGCGCTGTAATTATGTTGTCTTCTCAGTTCTCTTTAGAGCGTGTGGTTTGTAAAGTAGTTTTACAGTATTGAGTGAAATTAATTCGTGTAGCCAGTAGAGTTCTCATTTGGTGCGGTGTGGTTTGCGTGTCTTCAGAATGTGGATGTCCTCCGACCGGTGCAGCCACAGGGTCACGACATCCCAGAAAACCCAGCAATCCCGACGTTCCCACCTGTCTTTGGCGGCCCAGGAAACGATCCGCAGCCTGTTCCCTCTGACCCTCCCTTTCCCACTGCCGTTGACCCTGTACCCGTTGACCCTGTACCCGTTGACCCCTCTGCGGCTATTAACCCAGCTGTCCCTCTTAGCTCTTCTTCCAGTGAGTCTGCTGAAGGTCTACTCACTGAGGCTTCTGACTCATCCTCCGAGGAAATCGGAGGCCCTGTGGCTCGGCGTCCCCCTTTTAACTTCCGCTACCAGAGGCGTGACCGTGAAAAACGCCAGGCTTTGAACAACATCTCGCCCTCTCACCACCCTGTCTTCCTGTCTAATTTCCCCAGTGGGCCCTCTCCTTTCCGATCCTGTCCCGGTCCAGCTCGGTACACCACTGTTTAAGTGTTGCTGCTCTGTTCAGGAGTCTATCTCTCAATTTCTGATGTATCCAGTGAGAGCCTGTTCTGATCAACTGTTCTGCTTTCTGTTACTGGAAGCATAAAAATAATTTGTGCTAATAAGACAAAATCTCTTTTCACTGGCCCTGAAATGACCTATAACACTGCTGCACTGTGAACTGCTTCTAATGCAGCAAAATAGCTTCAGATGTTATTCAAAAATTTTAATAAATCTTGTTTTGAAACCCTAATCAGAATCTTTAAATTCTTAAACTCATATTCTGATAATGCCTGTACCTATTTGGTAGTACATACAATTTTGATTGAAGAGCTGACTTTGTTGATCAAAGTCTTAATTGAACTAATCTTAAACTAGTTTAATGAATAATTGAATGTTTTGAGTGAAACAACACGGCAACATTCTGATGGCCCACAAAGCTGAGAAAGCTGAGAAAATAACCAGCGGCAGCTGCAAAATCTTTAGCTGCCATGCTGCAGCTGCATTTATTTTCCTACAATTTCTATAAAGCCCATCCCTGCTAAAATTAGGCATCAAAGGGCTAACATAAATACGCAGACAACCATTCAAGTCCACGGCAATGTAGAATGCAATGCAATGCACATGTTTTTGGACTGAGTAGGGAAACCACAAACACTGGTTAAAACCTATGTAGACACATTTAGAACATACAAACTGCACAGAAAGGCTCCAGCCAGCTAGCAGAACCCTTTTTGCTGTGTGCTGTGCTAACTGCTGCACAGCTACATCAACTCACATCCAATTTTCTGTAATACATTTCATAGGTAATGATAATGGACTGATTAATCACACTAGGTTGTTTCATTTTACTGTTAACCTTCCCTTTTAAGCTTTCACTTGCTTCCTGTTACACATTGATATACTACATGTACACCTTCAGGAGCTGCTTGAGCATGGAAACCTACGTCATGAAGCGCCTGGTCTACAGTTTTTGTGCTGATGTTAATCCTAGAGGACGTTTGGTATTGAGCAGTTGTCAGCAGAGGACAGACGAGTTTTGCGCACTATGGGCCTCAGCACTTGGGAACTCCACTGCGTAACTGTATGTGGTCTGCCAATAAGTGGCTGAGTTGCTTTAAGTAGGCAATGGTACCACATATAGGTGTTGTGCAATATCGATGAAGGAATAGAGTTCACAAACTCATTTGTTGTAATAGTGGCATTGTATCACAGTACCATGTTCAAACACAGTGAACTCTTTAGAACAGCAGTGTCAAAGTTAAAGCCACTGGACGGCTTTGGAAAATGTAAAGGAGGGCATAAACTTGGACTTTTAACTGTTTTATTATAGGTTTTACAGCATTTCCTATTTCCATCATTGCCATTTTTATTACACCAAAGTAAATAAATAATAGATAAACACTTAAATCAGAGAAAAGTTCCGGTATTTTTTATTATCTACTGTAGACATTTCAGTTTTTACAATGGGCCCACAGAGCTACCTGTACTTTTCACATGATTTTTCTTTTCTTATTTATTTATTTTTAAGCCCAAAAAGTTGTGCTGACAGATTTCCCTTATTTGTTACGACAACATTTATTTGTCATGTAGAACACTGACAGAGACGTACTATTGAAATTGCACTTCTTTTTTGGAGATATCTCAGGGATTACATGTTTAGTTTACACTGACAGAATGGAGTCCGGACCACTTAATATCAAAGTGGGTGGCTGTTTGATTTTGCACAAACTGCAGAATTGGTGCTGAAAACACCTGAATTTGAATATTAAGAGGTGTAGCCCAATACTTTTGTCCATATAGCGTATGTGTATATAGCAGGGAATGCTGAAATTAAATATGAGGATTCAATTCGATTCAAAGTTACCTGTTAGCCAAAAGCATGGGCTTCTGTCCATTTAGTGCACTTTTTTGAGAGGCGATATCCTTAACATGATCATTTCAGGTACACAGCTCAGGTTATGAACACAGAAGCCCAACCCAATTGTTTCTTTTTTTCTTTTTTAAATCTATTGTTTGTAAGAAACAGCCAATCAGAATGTAATAATATAAATAGAAGGAAGTTAAAAATGAACTTTCACACAGAAGGTAAAATAATGATTATTTTGATTTGTAAACCATGGAAATCTCCTCTAGTAAAGCCCAAGAATAAAATTATGTAGTAGAAAATAACTGTAATGTGTTCTTTTCAAGGGATTCCCTCATCCTGTCTTTTTCTGGATAACTTTAGGTCACGGGACTTTTTTGATTAAAAAAGGAATATTTTAGAACATTTTATTTCATTTTTTAGGTTTCAACATGACAGTGTGGTACAACTCAGCAAGGTTTGTATTCTCCACACCATATCTCTCAAGATCCAGATGGTTTAAAACCGCTTTACAAACACATCTGGCTAAGCAGGGGGAAAGTCTGGGTTTGTTATTGTAAGACTCCTCACCACAGGGCTTATACTGTGCCAAATAGCACTGAAGTGAAAAGGAAAGTGCAAACATCTCAGGAAAGCTTTAAAAGCTTGCAGCTAGCTAAAGTGGGCCTTTATCAATACAGCTATGTGAGCTATTAGAAAGAGCAGGACAGCACAGAGGAGAGACGCAGCACAAATGTGAAAAGTCATCTCGTACCTGGCTGGAGTGTCACTCTGGAGAATCCTCAATCATCAGCATCTTAGTGTTTTTCAAGGCCAGTGTGTCAGAAACTAGCCATTAGGAAAAACACACGCACACACAAACACACACAGAGCAATGTCGAGTCCAAAGCAAAGACAAATTCAGAAACATATAAGCCAAGATATGAAATATGACCAAGACAGAGCAAACCAGGTCAGGTCTCTGCAGTATGTCTTCATTTAAGAGACAGCAGAACATTATTTGGGCTTCCTGCTTGACAGAGACGAAGACGAATGAAAAATGAAAAAAGCTAAAATAACCATTCCAAACACCGTCCCCCGACATTAGCAAAATACCAGCAGGACTCATATGACAGCCATGTAAACAATTTCGGTGACTGACGACATCAAGTTGTAAACGTCAAACAGAGGTTTAAGTGTCTGTGATTCCCTAAATGCATCAAAACATCACTGTCACTCTTGATAATGCATACTTCTGAATTGCAGCAAACTGCAAGCTTCAGAGAAGCACAAGTTACACTTCCTTTTTTTCCCCACAAATCCCCCAAAGCTACAAAAGAAGGAAGCTTGGGGTGTTAATGACTCTGTGATTCTCCCTGCCTTGTTCAAATTACATGAAAACTTTCCGGGTACAACAGGATATCCAATGCAGTGACTGTGTGATTCACAAGTCTCAGACAGCTCTTCCTCTTTTTTTTTCTTTTTTTCTTTTTTGAAAAAAAATTGCAACAGTTGTGAAAACATTTTTTTCTTGGTATAAGTGAGTAGACCTGTGTAATGTGGTCATTTCAGGACTTTAGTCTTACAGCTGATTCTGGATAAAGCAAAAAGAAACCAAAACTTAGCTCTTGACCAGCTGCTGGGACACTCTAACCAGCTAATAGCTGTTTAAAAGCATCCATTAAAAGGCAGAATTTGTGAGCACAACTAGCTAAAATGTTTTGAGGCATTTATTTGGGCAGTTTAGAGAATAATTGAAACTTGGGATAGACAGTGAATGACAACTAGAGGTGGCTAGGTCAGTCCAATGCTAGTCCTGATATCTGATTGACACTAGAAGATTCCATATTTTGTTTCAGTCCTGTAAGTTCAGTATATTGCCTACTGAATTGTGTTAAATAAATTATTGTTTGGAAATGAAAAACTATATACCGCATGACCATGTGCACTGGAAAAACGTCTGAACCGTTTTTTGTTTTGACTGCCACCTCTATTTTATTTATAACCTATGGCGCATTTAAACAACAGAAGCTGCCCCATAGATTCAGGCACAATATAGGTCTAAAAAAAAAAACAGTTTCAAAATACATCAAAAGCCGAGAAGTGTTTTTGTTGTATAAACTACTTATTGTGGAAAGTAAAAAAAAAAGAAAAAAATCACAGTGATATAGTGGTCTGTAAGAAATTGCAAAGTAATGATGATTCATTACAAAAAAATAATGACACGTTGCTCTCGCCGATAAAAGTTGCCTTTACAGGTTAAACGTATCAGTATTGACATACTTTTGTTTTGAAACCCTAAACGTGTTTGCTGCTTCTAGGCGTTTCTCGTAATTCCCATTTAAGAACAATCCTACATTTTTCTGCCCTACTTTTGCATATTTTCACCGGACTACACATGACATCTGCCGTAATTTGCTTGTTTTAAAAGTGAAAATAACGCCGTGCGGCAGGGGGCGGGAGAGACCTTCAAAGCTAGGCACGCTATATTAATTGAAGCTATTCGCCAGTAAGCGACTGGTTTATTAACAATCACTGTCTTCCAACGAGGGGTGGTTGACAGTGGAGGTTTACAAGGGTATTCCCCGCCCTCCTGCAAACGTCACCTTAAAAACTTTTTTTAACGACGTGATTGGTCTGTTACAGTACCATTGCCAAATATTTCCCATGACACTTGAAGGCAGCAACCGTGGAATCCTAATTGGAGTCAGATTTTGAGCTCGAGGAGTGGCTTCGGCTTGTGCTTCCCGAGACACCAGAGTCATCTTCCTCCCAGATGGACGAGTGAGTAGTAACGCTACTGTAAACAACCCGGTGGAAAACAAAACAAATACTTTCGAAGATTTCTGACTTGACTTTACTATTTTCTTTACCGAGCTGGAGCCATGTTTGTGGTGTATTCGCGGGCGTCACTTTGAGGTAGGTGAAAGAAACATCTGGGAAGTTTTGGTGTCGTTTGGTCGTTGTGGTTAATTTCTAGAAACAGCCGTTTACACATTGAAGGTAGATTTATTCTCTGTGAGACCTTCATACGTTTGGACTGTATTAACTATGTCACAATAGCTCCTACAACAAGTGACACTGTCTGCCGTTCAGTCAGACGGGGGCATGTGAGGGCTTGCTTGTGTGTAACTGACTCATTTCCAGCTGTCTAATACAGAATTTCCTAAACATGACCAAAGCTGTGTCATGAGTTTAGGAAAGAAATATAGCGGGAGCCAAAACACGGACCAAACAAACACGTTTTAGTAGCTTTAGGTGTTAAATCTTAGCAAGAAAACCGTCAACAACAACAAAAATAAGTTTTTGTTTTTTAAAGTAGTGTATTGCTAAAGCTTTGGCTACATTGTGAAACCCACTCAACTAGTTTAACATAAACAGTAATTACAGGCCAGGCAGCAGTTATGATGTTGAAGCTCAGTTTGCCATTTAAATAGGCTGCGACCCATTTTCCCATGTAGGGCTGGGTTTAAGTCTCTAATGATGGTTTCTGGTGAGCTTTCTTCAGGAGGAAAAAAAAAGAAGAAAGAAGCTGTTAGCACTTCAGAGAGCATCACTTAATTGGAGAGAGATTGGCTGGGCGTATTTCTGTGGAAATGATTTTTGGATGTCACATTAGGGTTTTTTTTTAATGCATTGGTGAGTAAATGAGAGAGGCTTCCAAAGAGCAGTGGTGGTGTAGTGCTTTTGTTTGTACTTGTCCACACTTTCTGTGCAAAAGGAAAGTGGAGCAAGAGCATTTTTTTTTTAATGCAGCAAAATTAGGAGGATTTGTTGTGTCAGCTTTTTTTTTTGTATTACGGGATATTAATAGCAGTGGTCTTTTTTTTCAGGATGTTTAAAAAAAAATCTTCAGCAGAGAGCTGTGGTTAAAGCCTAAGGAGCTGTTGCAGGACAGGACTGCACATTGCACTTATAGTTCTTCAGAATTACACGAATTCATATTTGAAGCAGCATTTGACAAATGAGATCTAGATTTAGGCCAAAGCTGGGGGAAAAGTGAAAGAAAACTGGACTTATTTGGCTGCACATTGTGTTCATTTTTGGTTTTACTGTGCCACACTTCCTGCTGATTGTCATTTACTGTAAAGGAACATTGCTTAACTGCTTGATCTTGAATGTTTTCCACTGAGCTGATTTTTTTTTTCTTTTCTTCATTCTCCCTCAAGAAAATCTGATGGCTTCCCCCCCACCCCCTCTTCTTTTAAGCTTTAAAAGTAAAGTCTCAGTTTGACAGGTATTGCTAAAAGTGCGACGCAGAACCTAACCGACTTTTAAGTTTGTTTTTGATTGTTGCCAGACGTCTTGGTCCCCGCATCGGCAGCGGCTTTCCCTTTGGGATCCGTGTGCACTGCAGTGCTGTCAAAACTTTAGAGAGCATGATGATGCTTTCACCCAAAAAAAATAAGTGAAAAAAAGGAAAATGGTGCAGTCAGCTGGAGTGCCTTCTCTGAAAACAGTTCAGTCAGTGAATGAGGTCATAGGATAAATGAATCCATTCAGGCCAACAGGGAGGCAAACAAGCCTAGTACAGCTCAGTGCTGAGGTATGCGCAAAATAGGTCAAAAATCAAGAAAGTGAGCATCAGAATGACAGGAGGTGTGAAACTAGTAGTTTCTGTTTGGACACGGTCTTGGGAATTGTGTATGAGGAACATGAGCACTTGCTCATTGTTTTGAAAGTGAAGGCATTTTTCTTTGCACACGCTTGACACCAAGTAGTAGTGCGCCCATTGCATTGTCTGTATTGTTCATTGCAAATCCCCAGTCTTTTTTTGTTTGTCTTTTTAAGTATGAAAATCAAAGAGCATGCCATGGAGCAGTGGTACCCAATGCAAGCTCCTCCCCTTTGAGACGGTTTCTGTGTATTCTGTTTATTTACCACATATTGCAACTTTAGGAGAGATCGCTATTGCTTTGAACAAGCACGTGAACTGACAGCTTCCACAAAACTCCTGGC
Organism: Hemichromis elongatus; assembly: GCA_015108515.1. NCBI lineage: Eukaryota > Metazoa > Chordata > Actinopteri > Cichliformes > Cichlidae > Hemichromis > Hemichromis elongatus. The sequence continues at coordinate 25,370 of VUQR01002706.1, forward strand.
AGCATGTGCGGCTATGAAAATAATTAAATTATAAAACTTTGCTCATTCAATTGTCTCCCCATCTGTGTCTCATCAAATGCCCCTGATTGATTGTGTTAGTTTTTGTTTGCGAGTTGCTTTTTGTTTTGTTTTTTCTTTACATGACAGTGAGTGTTTTCTCCTGCACCTCAGCTCTGGTTTCCAGATTAGAGATGGGACAGAGAGAGAGTGACAGCTGAACCCATGCATAGCAGCATGCCGGTGTTCTCCATGCATCGGTTGCATGTATATTTCGTGTTAGGTAGTTCCTAGATTTTTCTTCAAAACAAACAAAAAGCTTGGTTCACTTTGAGTTGAGAGGTTGACAGGAATACATGATGTGGTTCAGTCTCTGGCTCCTTATAGGACTGCTTGTCTGACTGTCATGTTTGGCAGCTTTGCTCTGCGATGTGCATACGACAGAGAGCATTTACTCCATGTGCGCCTCAGGTAGGCTGTGTGTTTGCGTTCACATAAACTGTGGCATGCTTTTGTGCCGTTCTCTTGGAATATAAAATCAGAGAGGTTAGAATAACACTGGTGAGTCTTTGAGTAATCCACATATTTTGGCATGCAGTGATAAGAGCTGAAAATCTGAACGCTGACATGCATAAGAGCTTCCGTATTGAATGGCATAGTTGCCTCAAATTGAAGTTACAGCTAATTAAATGCATTAGACTTTTTTCACAATAATAATAATAATAATAACACAGTAGTTGGAGAAAATCACTCACATTTATATATATCATTAGTTTATCTGCTAAGTTTGTTTCTGTGTCAGTAACATGAAACCTGATTGGCTAGCTGATGACAGATTCTGGATGCACTACAGGAGGTCCTCCCGAGCCACGGTGTGAATATTTCATGACAGGACTGAAACAGTTGTGAGAAAATTAACCTGGTTACAAAGCTGTGCTGTCATGTTGTTGACTCTGACTCTCATGTTTAGCTCCATATGTAATTTGTATAGTATATGACGTATATTTCAGGAAACGGCGTGGGGTAGAGACATAAATTGAGCTGCATGCACAAGCCCTGTCAAACCGGTTTACTACTGGCATATTTATTTGTTTGAATGAATTCCATTCTGTGTGTTCATCAACAGCTAGCATGCAGAAGACAATCTGATAATGGAGGTCTAGTTTGAAGTCCTAGTCATAGATAGGAAGGAAGATGTACGATTTATATATTATTATTCCTACATAAGAATATAATAGCTAATTAGAAGAATTTTAATAATGCATTTTCTTGTCTAATAAATTTCTACGTGCACCAACGTTCACCTCTTTTGTATAACCTTTGGCGTGGCGTTTGGTCAGCTCAGGCGGTAGCTTTAAAGTCACATGGCTTGCTCCAGTGTTCGTGGACAAGGCTGAGGAAATGTCCACCCCAGAGTGCACATTGGTCAAGCCTTCTTAATTCGGACAAGTGGATTTCTTCAGATCCGCAACAGCTGAGATACGAGAAGCTTTGGTTAAGGGATTGTGAAGGGGTGTGAATTTATTTTTGGCTTTCTGTACCATCTCTTTGCTGTCTGCTGTGGGATTTGCCAAAAGAAATCACTGAGAGTTATTCTACTAATAGATAACGCGTCTAATTAAAATGAACACTGTCGTCCAGGTAAAACATTTTTATATGTTAATCGTACGGTAGTATGTGTGTACATCCACACTGCATGCCACAGAATGATTATTTCATGCGGAGTCAAGCAAATAGCCTTAGGGTTCACTAGAGCCACTTAAAGTGACTATAATTACCTCGCAGGTCTTGCCTAATTGGAAGTGACACATACCATCAGGTGGATTAGATGTGCAGGTTACCAATGGTTAAGTGAGAAATATAACAATCAGTTGAACATGCCAGCCTCACGGACTGCTCTAACTCAAGTCATTTCAGCTCTGTAACAGCCTGCTGTTAATCCGTCTTCACCTAAACAAAAGGTCTTGCAGCCTTTTCACCTGGCCATTGAGGTCGACGTGAACGCTGAGAGGATTAACTCCTTTGTTTTGCTGCTACGAGTTTGCAGGGCGCTCGCAGGGAAGGCGGCCTATCCGTGGGGGTTTTCTTTATTTCTTTGAAATTGAGACACCATAGCTGTGTGCGTTATGTGTATGCACGCGAAGGTAGAGAAGATAAAGGGTGCAGTGCTGAACGAGCTGGGTTTGCTCCAGAGAGTGATCGAGAAGCTTGAAATGTCTGTCGTGTCAACTTGTCTCGAGTGCATCAGGAGGGGAAGAGGTGACAGGTATGTGAGCCAGGGTATTGGATTGTCACTTGTCTTTGACCGGGAGCAACAAAACGTCCAGATACACGTCAAAAAGCATGTTAATATACAGGAAGCGCTGTGGTACTCTGAGGTCCGAGTCCTACATTGTACACATACATCTCAACAGCTTACAGTTACTGCTTTTGTGAAATTTTTAAGTCTTCAGTATATTCTTAACAATAAAGACATCTTTTTTTTTTTTAATGCAGTAGTGCTTTAATAAGAAAAATGTTAGTTTATTTATCGCTTTTAACCTTTTGAAAGAAAATCTCTGCTCTCCAGCTGAGATTAAATAGTTCTATTCTTGTAACCAAAGCGTGCTCAAGAAGCCACGGAGCATTCAGAAGAGGAAATGTCTAAGTTTAGAAAGTTAATGCAGCACATCACAGATCCAGATATAGTGGGTTTATTTATTTATTATGTAATGAATCCTATGAAACCACACATGGCCATTCATAAATTACTTGTTAAATCCTGAATAGAGCAAGCTAACAAACATAATAGTATTGCAGACAACACTGCAGAATGTGGTTTCATTTCCTGAGGGGGCTGAGGGGGCGGGGGATAACTGGTCTGGTCTCTTTGGGGGATGGGGTCAAAGTGTGCAAGGGTAATTATTAACCTGTGATTATTCAGATTAAAAAGAAATGCCTGGATGTGTCTACTTTTCCTGTGGCAGGCGCTAAAATTTAAACACAGTTTATCAAGTATGTATTTTTATTTCAGACGATTATTCTTTGTTTTAATACATATTGCTGTTCCTCCAAATTTAGTATCAGTCAACAAGTCATGTCATGTTAATGCTGTAGTTGTGAATCTGTTGCAGCCTTGCATGACTGGATTTGTTTCACAAATTTATCATGAACTAACTCATGAAAAATTCTTCTCCTCTCTTTGTTTTGTATTACTGACAGTTTTGAAGCTTGAAGAATTAAAAGATAGTATAAATGTTAGACCACATTAGTTTAGCTAAAGTCATGGTTAAATGTAAAGTACACGTTTTCATTTCAGGGTAAATGTGGGAGTTTAGGAGTTGGACAGGAAATGCTGGGGCTTATTTTGGAATTATAGTTCTTGGGTCTGGTTTCATAGTCTGGATTTTTTTTTTTCTGCTTCTCCTTTGGAGTTTCTTTTTTGCATTGTGCGGGAATTTGACTGTCTCACAGTGAACCATGAGAGAAGTTCATGTGTTACTCGAGTAATCTAACCTTCAGGTTTTTTGGCCCTGTTTCAAAACACAGATGATCTCTCCGCGGGGGCACTTTAGCTCTAGTAAAGGACATTTGTGCAATTTAAAAAGTAGTTGTTTCAGATTTTGCTGGAACGATTTGTCAATTTGTTGTTAAGTCACTTGAAAGAAGGTTTTTGTTAAATGTGATCTGTTGAATAATTCAAACAACCAAAATGAATTTTTTGGCATCTTTTTTCCCCTCACTGGCAGCAGATTCTCTTAAATGATAATTTTCTGCTCTTTTACATCATTTTGAATAGATGAATATTTCTCTGATATGCTAGGAAATTGATTGGTTAATCAAAACCTAGTCAAGAGTAATCAGGTTTAGTAATTTGGAAGGGGAAAAAATCAATGTATCGTACATTTAAATGGATGAGTGTGTCCACACTTATGTTCAGGACTTATGTAGATGTGACAAAGTATCAAGTTGTAGTTTTGTGGCTCAGCATAACTAAGAGGGTAGGGGAGAATTATAACTGATTTGTCATCCTTCTGATTTAGTAAGGTATTTCAGCTTTATAATTAAACACATAGTTCACTGTGATTTCTTGCCTGGTCCCGCCTCCATGCAGGATGGAGTCGTCATGTCTGGACCTGGCTCTGGAAGGTGAGCGGCTCTGTAAGACTGGGGACTACAGAGCGGGTGTGTCCTTCTTTGAGTCTGCCATCCAGGTTGGAACAGAGGACCTCCAGATCCTCAGTGCCATCTACAGCCAGCTGGGAAATGCCTACTTTCACCTTCAAGAGTATAATAAAGCTCTGGAGTACCATCGGCATGACCTCACACTCACCAGGTGAACATTTTTACAATATTTCGATGATTTTTCTTAACAACCACGTCTTCATTTTTAAGTCTTTTGACTTCCGAGTCAGTCCACACACAGACACACACAGACAGACACCCAAGTATAGTCTAACGATGCATTCAGGATTAAATGCTACAACTTTTTTTTTAATCGCTATATCTTCCTTCCTTGATTAAACTGCTAAACTAGACTCCAGCGTATTACGGCTTGCAGCTGTAAATTACTTTCTTGCCTCTTGTGTTTTCCATCTAATACACATAAGGAATGCACTGATATTCCAATCTAATTATTTCCTAATGTTTATTTTTTTTTATCTTCATTACAATCCCAGAACAATTGGAGATGAAGTTGGAGAGGCCAAAGCCAGCGGTAACCTTGGAAACACATTAAAGCTTTTAGGACGGTATGATGAAGCAGTGGTTTGCTGCCAAAGACATTTGGAAATCACAAGAGCCATATATGATAAGGTGGGTGACGTTTTTGTTTATTATTTCAATTCAAGTGGAGCATCCCCCGGCACTTTTTTAACATAACATTAAATTGTTTTTCACAGTTTTGTCAATAAACATTTTGGTGTGTGACTAAAATGCTCATATACTTTAATTAGAATAAATGGGTCCAAATTTGCTACAACCGTACCAGTAATGTGCTGTGCAGACACAGAACAGTTCGGACACACATGTCTACTGCATAGACTCTGTGTACCAGCATCTAGAATAGTTCTGCAGCCTGCATGCAAGCACCAAAGTCTGGTGTCTGTGTATTTTAAGTATGTAATTACAGCGCCGGTCACTTTGGTTTCCGTCTGTGAAAATCTGGTGTGTGTGTTGTAGGTCGGACAGGCTCGAGCGCTGTATAATTTCGGAAACGTTTACCACGCCAAGGGCAAGAGCATCTGCTGGACTGGAGCAGAGCCAGGAGAGTTTTCAGAGGAGGCAAGGATAGCCCTGAGGAAAGCTGCGCAGTACTACGAGTGAGTTGGCATCACTGTGTACCTCTAAGCATTGATTTTGCTTTGTTTACTGCAAAGGTCCCAATGAGATATGACTAAGACGCTGAACTGTGCCACGGTTGCAAGTTACTTAAAAAATGAGCTCGCTAGAATCGATTACATATAGAGCTTAAGACAGCTCTGAGGTGTAAGGGTGGTGTAATGTGTTTGTAATAAAGTTGTTTAATAATCATTTCAATTGACTCACATTTCACTGACTAACATCAATGAACAGGCCGAGACCTTTAATGTGGCATAGAAAACTGTAACTAAAATAGTCATTTTTGATTGCTTGCTGTTATTTCATTATGCAGAGACCACCATGCACAAGCAGACAAAGAGGATTTGTAGAGAAAATCATGTACACGTACTTTGATTAGAACAAATTTGGGTGGTTGTGCTTTCAAAATGTAGGTCATAACATGGTCCCTCAATAGTTTAAAAAATAAATAAATAAATAAAAAGGTAGCAGACAAGCTCCGATTGATATTAAACCCAAGTCTGTCGCCTGTCTGTCCAGTGGCCGGCCCAGACCAATCAGTTTCTTATTTTCATGTTATAGTCAAAGTGCGTGCAGGAAAATTTTTACTCTTTTTAACCGATGACTAGAAAAACAAAAGGAAAAGTGTCTTTTTGTCAGATCTCACTCAGTCATCACAGAATCGCCCAGAAAACATAAAAAGAAGCAGCCATGTGTTTCTGCCATCCTGCTATTATGAGTGAGCATCTTCTTGTTATTGTGAACAAAGAGCAAACCTGCGCCTGGTGACGGAGCTGGGGGATCGAGCGGCCCAGGGTCGTACCTATGGGAACCTTGGAAACACTTACTATCTGCTAGGAGACTTTGAGAACGCAGTAGCTGCACATGAAAAGGTAGGTGCCAAAGTACCAATGCCGCTCTTTGATGCTTGTTTCGGGGCTTGGCCAGTATTGTTTTGATGCCTAACTCATTCTTTAACAAGATAAAGTAACATGCACCCTTTTTATTTTATTTGATAGCGCCTTCTCATTGCTAAAGAGTTTGGGGATAGGTCTGCTGAGAGGAGGGCCCACTGCAACCTTGGCAATGCACACATATTCCTCAAACAGTTTGATGTGGCGGCTGGTCATTACAAGTAAGGCTCATCACCGTTCTCACCTCATTTGTGTCATGACAGAAAGAAAAGTCTGCTGAAAGCCCACTTTTTACTTTTAGGACTTCTCTTTGTTCTCCTCTTTGCACCATAAATGCTAAATTAAAACCTTTATATATGAACAGACAGCTATAAACGAGTTAGATTTAATCTGATTCTTGTTCTCTAAGTGATTTACACTGGAGGATGAGGTAATCCCAGCAGCTTAGGAGGAGTTTTTTTGGCTGCACTTTAAAACCTCCCTAGTTTACAGCATTTATGAGGATTTTTTTATTGACTTACTTACAGGAACGTAACAATGTCAAGTGTTGTAACTTCTCAGTCTGTCAGTCTGTGATTCCAGCACTTCCTTGACATAGATGTCCTTGGAAAATGAGAACAAAGAGAACAGAAAAGAGCAGATAACAATCATTCTCCTGCACCCACCCTAGACATTCTTTGACCTTCTTCCTCCCCTTCTCTCTCGCCCTCAGGAGGACTCTGCAGCTGGCTAGGCTTTTAAAGGACAGAGCAGTGGAGGCTCAGGCCTGTTACAGTCTGGGAAACACCTACACACTACTGCAGGACTATGAGAGAGCTATTGATTACCACCTCAAACATCTGGTCATTGCTCAGGATCTCAGCGACCGGTATACCACTGAAAGCCTTTTGTTGTTGTCAGCTTTGCTGCCAAACTGTCCTCGGAAGTGTAATCAGATTGTGCACTTTACATGTGGGTGGCCGCTGCAACGAGCCATTTGTTGAATCGCTGTGGTGTTACAACATCCAAAAGCAGAAAGTCCCAAGTGGCAGCATTTCATTTTATCTCATAATTGGTTATAAGTGTTTATAGATGAACTTTATAATGAAGGCTCTGCAGGATCTTTAGGAACAAGCAATGGTTATTTTATAATGTGGAAATGTTTTGGGGGTTTTTTCCTAATAAGCTGTCTTTAATATGTATAGGTGTGAGATTTTATTGAATCGTGAAGAGCATGGAAATGTTGAATACCACCTATTGTTGTGAAATACACATGACCTCATTTTAGTGTCAGCTGCTGTAATTGCAGTGTGCGAAAATTTGATGTATGACTAGCTGTTCTTGCATAATTTCACATGAAGTTGCTCAGGCTGCTCTGTCTTGCTGCAGGGTCGGTGAAGGAAGAGCTTACTGGAGTCTAGGAAATGCCCACACAGCCCTGGGGAATCATGAGCAAGCCATGCAGTTTGCTGAAAAACATCTAGAAATTGCCAAAGAGGTGACTGTTTACAGTTTTCCTGCTCTTTTAAGAGTCCAGTCAGTAGCTTTTACCAGCCCACAACTCCATCTGCTGGTTGTGTAGGGAACAACAGGAAATAATTGTATATACATTTGTAAAGCCAGTAGTATAAATATTGCTCTGTCATATGCTCACAGTAAACTATAATGTTGTCACTGGTGCAGACTGGAGATAAAAGTAGCGAGGCGACAGCCAGGATGAACTTGTCAGACCTACGACTGGCTGTAGGCCTCAAGTCCAACCCAAACTTCCATCCCTACCTCTTCGGCAACACCAATGCAAATAGCTCTGCTCTGACAGAAGGCTACCAGGGTTACCCCAGCATACCAGGTAAATCACGACCTTGTTACCAATTCATTTTTGCACTTCTGCATGTGTGTGAATGCACATGCACATTTTGTCCTGTAGCTTTATCCTCTGATGCTTTGCTGAATCATTGTTTTCCCAGAAATGTGGCCACGCTGGCTAATTTTGTATTTTTGTTTCAGGGACCAAGTATGCATCCTTGAACAGAAGTAGAGAAGAGAACTTAAATATTAGTCCAAATTCCCCCAAAAGTCAAAGGGGAGATTTGCCAGCACACCCGGTACGTAAAACTAACCTTGCTCAGTTTTATTTCAGAACTGGCCACAACAAACGAAACTCCTGAGCTTTAAATTAGGCTACCCAAAGTGTTAGTTTCATTAGATCTACTATTTTTACTATTTTTCTGAGGCAAAGAGGAACAGATTAACAAAAAACAGCTGTTCTGAAAATGAGAACACATTAAATACAAAAAAAGAGGTAATTTTACATTTAAAAAAAAAAACGCTCCGCAAAGAATTGTACTTTCCGCCTCTGTTCACCCAGCCTGTGGTAGGTAAAACAATAGACTGATCTTGTAATTCTGTCATTCGTGTGATCTGTTTGTTTCCATATTTACAGGACTGGGGGGAAGATGTGTTCCCTGGGTCTTCAAAAAACAACTCAGTCAAGGCTCCCAGTAAGCTTTTCCCCTTTCCCTGGACAAAAAGTAAAAAGCAGAAGGATGACAAATCCTCTCCTGAAGACCAGCGCAGAGCCTGCACCAAGGACACGGATCCTGAGCTGGAAGCACCAGTGCCTCAGAAGGTATGTCTAAGTTAAAGCGGGCAACAAAACCTAACCCACTCAAAACAGTCCTCGCTGAGCTTCTGGTCAGTGATGAGTCAGCCTAAAAGTTAAAAGTGAGCATGCGGCCTGTGACACAGCCTCACACAGATGCCTTCCCACAAAAAGTATTAATACTGTGGGAGGAAGAGTTGCGGTGTGGCAGCATGGAGTCATAGTTTCTGACTTTGTTTCTTCCTACTTCTTCAAAGTGCTTGCTTAAAGAGAAACGATTTTCCTGTACAGTACTGAGACTGTTAGAATACAGGCTGTTTCAGAATTAAGTTAATTTGTAGCAAAAAGTATTGCTTGTGGTAATAAACTGTAAACTAGTGAATCTAAGCTTTTGTTCTTTCTGTGCCTACAGCAGTCTTGGGGTATGTTGATGTGTTGTTATGAGAAAAAATATTAATACACTACACTAGTCCAAGTTGTGATTAGTCAGATGCTGCTAAAAGAACTCTTTTCATGTGGGGAAAACCTGGGCTAACTTGATGAGTTTATAACCAGATTTATGTGACTGTTTATCCTGATTCAAAGAGATCCTGGGTATATTGAGCTCGCTTTGTAGTACAGGCCTCTCACCAGATCAGATTAGATGCACACATCTATTGCAGACCAGGTTATATTCAGTTTGAGTGTTTTTAAATCATCTGTAGAGGGGAGGGGGAAGTGGCACTTGTTTACCATTTCTTTTCCTAATTTTATTACTTATTATTTATTTATTCTTCCAAATTGAATTATTATACACCCAGATTCCATTGGGTCGATCCATCAGGAAGATCATCCAGTATAGAAATCTGCTAACTCAAACATGTAGAGCTACCTGCTGTGGTGACCCCCATATAGCAAGGGAGCAACTGAAAGTAGTGCAGTGTTAAGACAATCTGTTTTATATTCAACTGCATCGCAGTTACAGTGTAACAACCTGTGTGCAGCAGATCAAGAAAGCCTGTGTTAACAAAGGAAGTCGAAAACCACTGTCGGGATGCTTGTTACTTGATGACCTTGATACTTCTTATTGAGGTTTCAGGTTTTGTTGAGCCAGCTAAACCAGGGAATGATTAATTAAAAAAAAGAAACATCAAATGTATTCATAGCTGTTTATAGTATACTGATGCAAGTATTAGCAAACATCTACTGCACTCTCTGCCAGAGTGTAAAGATTAATCTCTTGTATTCCCACGTTTACCTTTAGTCACTTTTGCCGCTAAAACGTTAGAAAATACAGAAAGTGTTCATTAAAATTTCCCAGAACACAAATGGCATCTTTATTAAAATGATTTAATTTTCTGTCAAAGGGCAAATTAACTAATTGTTTTAGCTTTACTGTTTTGTTTGTTTAAGCTGTTTTGAGTTCCTCCGTTATCTGGAGCTCTTTCTGTTGTTATTAAACCTGCTTCATTATATTTTAGATTTTTGTTTTGTTGTTTTGCAGCCAAAAACACGGGACACTATCGGGGAGGACAGCTTTTTCGACGTCCTCTCTCGTTTCCAGGGCAACAGAATGGACGACCAAAGGTGTACACTGGATGGCAACAGCCATCTCCCTGCCCATCCCTCTCCCTCCTCCGTCCCACCTGTAGCTGAAAAGAAATGTGAGTCAGTCTTGTGTCCTTACTGGTTTTCACACCATATATAAAAGGCACCAGGTAAAATAGGAGTGAACTACAAAGAAGGCACTCCCAGTCCTGGCGTGTTATGGTGTGAACGTCACAGAATTATCCTTTTACATGTTGAATGTTGCTTTTCCTCGTGACAGAGATGACCTTAAGTGATTCTCCACCCAAAAAGCTATATTTGTGGTTTCATTCTTTAGTGAGCACAGTGGTGTTGATGAGGCTTTTTGTTATCATTTCGCTCGTCTGTAACGGCCATGAATCCCAGCTTATCACACCCTTCAGTATCTATGAAGGGCAAATTCTTTCCAGCCAGCTTTCAAACCTCTGGGGACTATTTGAAGTGCCACATTTTGGATGGAGGATTGCTTTAAGATGCTGCCCTGTTTTGATGTGTACAAAGTCAGGATTAAATGTTGGGTTGAGTAGCTAAGGGCCCAGCTCACAGTTAACCAGTGCACACGTAATTCATTTCCATTTGTTACTCACTCACATAATAATTATGTCTGTTTGTAGCTGTTTCAGAGCACGAACGACTATACCAGGATCCTGGTCATTTCCTGGAGCTGCTGGCCAGCTCCCAAGCCCGCCGTCTGGACGACCAACGGGTCAGCATGACCCCTTTTCCTGGCTTACGTGTCAACACCTCCAACCAGCCTTGTACACCATCCACCTCCAACACAGATCGAGTCCAGTCACAAGGTAAAGATTGCAAGGAACAGCACAATTTTTATCCTCTCATTACTCCCAATAATGTCACGTAAAGAGTTTCTGGTTTTCTTCCTAGTCCCGGTCCCCACTGCAGATACTACTCGCACACCCTCCCTGTACGGTCGTCTCGAGGCCAGTTCTGAGCAGCCCGAGGGGGATGATGTCTTCTTTGACATGTTACTCAAGTGCCAGGTAAAAAAAAACATTGCATCACATCCTGCCTTGTACATAACTCTTATTTTTAATCTCTGCCCTTAACGTTTTCCATGTGATAACACTTGAATTCTGGGTTATTTTATGGGTCCCCTTTTTTTCTGGGCTTAAGCCCTGTTTTAAAACCTTCAGTTAATGTCTAGGTCTGATAGGCAGTTTAATGCAGTCAAGTGAGAACTTTCACGAGCTTTGGCGTGGCAGCCCTTCCAGCTGTAATCTTGGAGATAACACATCCTCATTATCCTGAGGTAAAATCAGCAAACACTGTGCTTAAAGTTATGTGGTTACAAATCTGACAACACAAGAAATGGTAATAACTTGATGTTATTCAACGTCTATAATAGACAGTAGATGCAGGCTACAATGGGTAGTTTGCAGTACTGTGGCACAGTTTCCAGTCATTGCTAGGTTTGGTCCTGTGTAGCACCACAGACCTCAGAGAGAAAGCTTTTAAAACCTCATTGGTGTTTCTGATCAAATTTGAGCTGACATGCTGTACAAGCAGCTTTTGTGACATGTTGACCATTGAAATCAAGGTTAACAGACACTGTTTCAAGATTACTACCTAGATGTGTTTCAATATAGCGATTGAGTAACAGGATTTACTGAGAAGGATGTTAGCAGGAGTCATTAATTTAAGCTGAGGATGTTTTTCAGTAACCTCTTATATCTTTATGCTCACTATATAAAGGCGTATGTAAGCGGCGCTCATATACTGCAGGATCCCCGCAAAGAGCAGTAAAGAGCCATCAAAGCCCGTCCACAAGGAAAACAAATCTACTGGACCTCAGCTTAGAAAATATTAAGCCACTCATTTCTAATTTTAGTCAGATTTTCCATCCTGCACCACTACACTGAAAATGAGTTTCCCCACTTACTAATTTATGCTTTATGTCTATTAAAGTATAATCAGGGGTTAATCAATTCTGATACGTGCAAAGCAGCACTAAACACTTCAGTTGTTATAATTTAGCTACCTCGATTGTGTTTTAGGGTTCCAGACTGAATGACCAGAGGTGTGCTGCTCCGCCATCAACTACAAAAGCATCGACTGTTCCTGATGAGGATTTTTTCAGTCTCATCCTGCGTTCCCAATCCAACAGGATGGAGGAGCAACGGGTTCCACCTCCCCCTGGAATAAACCAGTCCAAACCAGGCTGATGTCATGGAGCGAGTTTCCTTTCTAATATTAAATGAAGTAACAAGCTCTCACGCTTTGTTTCTGGGTTGTTGTTTTTTTTTTTTTCTTTTTTTTTTTTTTTAATATTTTTGGGGGGC
>VUQR01002707.1:7382-17910 GCA_015108515.1 Hemichromis elongatus
CACCTGTGCATAGTCTTAGTGCCTGATACTGAATATTGTCTAACTTTACCAGAGTTGTGTCTGCTGCTGAATTATATGCTATACATCCATAATCCATTATCGATCTGACCAACCCAGTGTATATGGCCCTCAGAGACTTCCTATCCACTCCCCAGTCCCTCCCAACTAAACACCTCAACACCTAAACCATAATCCAAGAAACTTAAATTTACTAACCCTCTCTAATTCTTTACCATACAACTTAAGTTTGACATCCTTACCAACTCTTTTCCTTGTGAAAAACAGTATCTTGGTGTTACCAACTGAAAATCTAAAACCCCACTTATATGACCACTCTTCAACTTTTCAAATTGTTCCCTGCACTTTCTTTACAATATATTACATATCTTTCCCTCTCTTCCATATTGCTCCATCATCAGCAAATAGCAAACATCCCATCCCTCCCTCTATATCATTAAACAAATTGTAGAAGGCGTGTGACACACACACACAGTCTTTACTGGTACAGAGCTTTCCTTTTTATTGCGTGACACTCCGCCAACCACATAGACCGCGAAGCTCCGGTCTCAAATGTTCCAGGCCAACCCGCCTCTCGTCTCCCGTCTTACTATAAAGGGAAAACAGTCATTAGACCAACACACCATCAGCTGTGTTCTCACCTGCCTCCCCGGTACCGCCCCACTGAGCTCACTGCACCACTCCTCCCCTGCAGCTGAGCCAGGGACCACACCTAAGCCACAAATGTTTTTGTTGCTGCCAGTGGTTTTTTACGCAACTTTTGCAAAGCTTTATGTGGAAGGAAACAGTGACCTAGGACAAGCTGATGGCATAAGATGTAAGTACAAACTCTCCAGTTTCATATGCAAAAAATTTTTATTGCGCTAGCTTACATGGTTGCGGTTCTACAGGCATTTAAAAATAGTTACGCAAAACGGAGCGTTCCCGCTCTGACCGGCCTGAAAGGGTTAATTGCTAGCATCAGTACTTAATGCAGCTGGATATTGGCCCATTTAGATTAAAACATAGATATATGGGTGTAGTAACATGTCACCAGCTGCTCCATCAGTTCTTAAGAGCATCTCGCCCTGATTTAAAAAAAAAAGAAATGGCCAAAAAAAGACCAAAATCCTGAACTCGAGAGTTCAAATCAAACCAAGACAAAACGAAAAAACAGTGGCTGACGTTCCTTTATCAGTATGCCCTACAATAGAGCACAAAAGATTTTTCTGCTGATAAAAAGACAGAAAGTGCCAGATGTGCTATTCTCACAAAAAGCTGCTAACCCTGATATTGTAGAGTTGATAATGACCATCTTTATACGAGGTATCAATTAAATTTTAATAAGCCCCGTGGTTAGAATCTAGCGTGCATGTGCAATAAATGTCAGCGAAGCTCAACTTCAGCACAGATGTGTCTAAAATACTGGCCACATTGATTTTAGCGCCTGATGACTATTTGCTTAAAAGCGGCATTTCGGGGTCGCTGACATTAAACAAATCATTCGGTTCTTTTTTTTCCAGAGTTAATTTCCAATTCGACTTTGTTTCCATTAATGTGCAGATCATGTTTATTTCAAAGTCAAAGACAGACATAAAAAGAAAGACTCAGCCACCGGTCTGAGAGACAAAGGGAAAGAGTAGGGAGTGCAGATAACGCAACTAAGATACAGTGTGATGGATGGCTTAAGCAATAAAAATGAGGGAGACAAAAAGAGAAAGACGGATTACCTGACGTGTGCGGGGTGGCATGTGTGTGAAAGCGGTGGTGTGTTTCTTTACTGCAGGTGATGAAGCTGGGCTATAAACTGACTCAGGCTGGGAACGCCATGTAGAGGAACAGAGATGTAGGTTGAGGCAGCTCATAATGCAATCACTACTTAAAACTGTTCTGAGTACATAAGATATTGGCGTCTTTAAAGAACTACTTTGGCATACAGTACTGAGTAAAAGTCTCCAGTCACTCCTCATTTCCTACATTTTGTTAGGAAAATTAAAAATGAGTAAACAGAGTTAATCATTTCTTGAAGTAGTCTTCAGAAATAGTTCTCCCGGCTTCTTGAAAGACATCCGAAGCTCTTCTTTGGATGTTTCGACCTTTTTGTTCTGTTCTCTCTCTCAAGATGATCCCACACTGCTTCAATAATGTTGACGTCTGAGCTCTGGGGAGGCCAATTCATGACTGATAGTGTTTCATTGTGTGTTTTTCTATCCAGGTATGCTTTTACTGCGTTGGCAGTGTGTCTGGGATCATTGTCTTGCTGAAAAATGAAGCTGGTCTCAGGCAGACGCTTTCCAGATGGTGGATCAAAATCTGATGGTACTTTTCTGAAGTCATAATTCCATCAGTTTTGTCGAGATCCCAACATCACTGACTGAAATCTATCCTGAAACCATGACGCTGTGTTTTACAGATAGCTGTAGATAGTGTTGTCCCTCTCTCCTGACCTCCTCTGTACATATTAAAGTTGATTTGTACTAAGAACTTCACATTTGCTTCATATCTTCACGACCCTGATGCCACTGATTGTGTAATTTGGCATACCTCAGCTCTTTTTCCCAGTTTCCTTTCTTAAGAGCGACTTATTGACAGCCCCTTTACTGACACCACGTCTGAAGCTTCAGTGAACAGTAGATGGATCAAGTGGAAGGTCAGATACTCTCAGGTCTTTGCTTATTTTCTTTTCCTACTTCTTAAAAGCTTGACTTTCAGACACTGTTCATCTGCTGTGGGTAGTTTTGCACCTGATATTTCTCTAGTCCTTCACTCCTTATGTTTAAATATAACTAAATATTTTTAAGGACAAACAGCACATCACACTGGGATATGCCAAGCTTTCAGTTCATATCTCTTTGGGTGGACACAAAGACACAAAAATACTATTTGATGCTTTTGGCATTTTTGGTAGAAATGGGAACAGATTATCTGTTTTTTGACAGGCTGCTCGTAACAGCGTGTGTAAAGATACAATTTGTATTGTCTAAGTCGTCTGGTAAGTGTAGATAAAACATCAGTTCTTCCCTTGAGCTGTGTGCTCTTTTAAATTTGAATGATTCATAGGTCAGTGTTAAGTAGCTCAACAAATACAAAAAGCTCAAAAGCTTCAAAACGCAAATTTTTTAGTCTTCTTTAAAGACAGCTCAAGACTTTTGGACACTTTGTGTAACTTTGATCAAATAAGACATATAGTTAAAAGGTAACTAATTACGTGTCTCTCGTGTATAGTATTGTTTTAATGGTTAGAATCATTAACCCAAATCAAAGCTCCATTAAGGTTTTTGTTAGCGTAGCTTGTGCTAGTATCAATTGCACAATAGGTTTAGCTAACAACAATTACAGTTAGCTAGCTTTTAACCGACTGAAAGCTAAGAAGTTTATCTGAAACAGTATTAACTTTTTGGATAATAACTTTAGCAACTGTTGAGCTAACTGCTAAAAAAATATGAAAAATAATAAGACAAGAGCAAGAACCTCTTACTAAAAAACTACAGCTACTGTTTGGAAAACCAAAAGAATAAATCGAACGATGGTACAAATCCACGCAGAGCTCAGGGGAACTGCAGAGCCAGGTTCGGTCAAGCTTAAGTGGGTACATCACCAAAAGCAGCCCTTATGCTATTGTTCCCAAAACACTGATCACAGCAGCTTTAATATAATTCTTGCCCTCCTCGTGTCCTTCCCCTGTTTTACATAAGATTATGGTTTGTTAAATGCTTAATGAGTAACCAGAATGTTTAGGAAAGCATGAGGGACTATCTCCTAATGTGTGAAAAGTGATGAAAGGAGGGAGATCTGACACTGGAGCCACGCCAGTAGCAGCCTCAGCAGGAAACGATTTAGTCATGCTTTAAAGGCCTGAGGGCACTTTCAAGCAACAAACGGTGTTGTTGATACGGTGTTTTTCAGCGCTGCTTTTAAAGGTTAAAACACGCTAATACATTTAATATGCCAGGCAGGGTTTGTTGTCGCTCTCATAAAAGAGTTCACATTTACTTTCAACGTACAGACAACCCAGGACAATAAAGAGGTCGTATACGGTACCTATTAGCTTTTTGAAAGTGCCCTAAACGGCCTGTGCCAAAACACAAAACTTTTACACGAGGTGACAAAAAAGAAGCTGCAGAGAGAGGATATTGTGACCTTTACATTATGAGGTAGTTACGAGGAATCAGACGCTAATATACAGACTTACCCTGGGCCTCTGGATAATACTCTGGACCAGGAAGGAGACAGGGTTCCCTGCCCTCCGTATGGCCTCCACCGCCTCTTCGTGACTAGCATCTCTTAGATTTACTCCATCCACCTGAAGGAAGCATCAAGAAAAAGACTCAATCTTCAACACAGTTTTTTTGTCTAGCACATGGGCACTTTAGTCCGAACGAATAAATTACATTGATTGTTCTGTGACACAAAAAGTCCCTTTACCTCTACAATTCGGTCTCCAGTCTTCAGAGTCCCGTTCTGTCCAGCAGGACTGTCCTCCAGGATGTGCTTGATAAAAATGCCCCTCATCACTTCTCCATTGCTCAGCCGGCTGCCCATCCCTCGGCCACCGACGATACTGATCCCCAGGGACTTGCCCGTCTCTCGGAAAAGCTCCACTCTGAGGAAGCAACCGATAAGTGATTGCTAGAGTTTTCGCTTTAAAGCTTGTGACATTTGATACGTGCACAAAATTTAATCAAAAGGAAAGGTACAAATGTGTACGTGTGTGTTCACACACTTCCTCGGTTGACTCCAGACGTTATAAGACGCGCTTTCTTCTCCTTCTCCGTCTTCACGCTCGGGGAGGTTAGGAATCTCTCTAAAAAATATAAAAGAAGCTCCACATATAAACATTTATCTGTTCACCTTTAGGTTTGTCTGCAAATTGCATAACAAGCACCACTGTGGCACGGGACGTACTTCAGCGCTGGAGCCGCAACTGGTTCTGGAGCTACGTCGGCGAAGACGTCGTCTTTAAGCTGCTCCAGGCTGGCCTTGTACTCCTCCAGATACTCAGCTGGGACATACGTAATGCTGAACACACACCCCCACACACATAAGCACACACACACACACGTAAATGAGTGGATATTCACAAACTACACAGCCTGGCGTCCACATTTATAAACTCTATTACTCACCGTTATTGGCAATTATGCCCCCATTCATTGCAAAGGCACAAAGTAATTTAACAAAAATAGAGGAGAACGCGGAGTCAAGTGCAAACTGGAACAAAATCCTTACAGCTGCCCCCCGCTGCCACCTTTCCATTAAACAAAACAGCTACGTTTAAACCGGCTCATTTACATTTAGAAGCCTTTGTCCCTGCATCAGATGCAACTTCACGAACAAGACTGCAGCAAAACTGACCTCCAATAAACCTCCCTGTGACGGGGCTGAGACACGTCTGAATTACATACATGAAAAGAAAAAAAGTCCTGCATCACCTACTGTGTGACCGACGTGGAACAAATTTGATGGCTCTATTATTAACACAAACAACTCCCTTTAGGAAATGAAACAAAAGGAAGCTGACAAACTGACGTTTCGCAGCAATTCAGAGTGAGGCTGATTCTCGGGGGCGCATTAGCACATCTGAGCGAAGCTAACAGATCTTCAGCAGATGGGTTGATTTTCATTGTTGTGTGTGTGTGTGTTTGTTTGTTTGTTTTTTTAAAAAATACATGATGGCATGCAGACAGAGAGGAAAATGAATGAAATAATGAAACGGATGAGTCAGTTCATTAAGAACATCACAACAGGCGGTGAGAGACGTGGCAGAGCTTATAAAGGAATGATGAGTGGAGGAAGAAAAAAAAAGAAAAACAGTGCGTTATGGTGGCTTTAAACATGTTAGTCACAAAGAAAGAAAGAAGAAGACGTGAGGCAGGTTAGGTACTTAAAAAAAGTGGTAGTCAATCAGGATTTATCCAGATCTGTTGTCACAGGAATGCAAATTAAAACATTTGTTAAAGCTGCTGCGCGGCTTCACAGTATTATTATTTAAATGCTACTCCGCGTATCTGATTGGCATTTAAAACAACATCTTTAACAGCTATCGTTATATTTCGCTGTCGCTATTGTTTTGGCACTCTGCTGTAACTTATTGTCTGGATAAAACTCTAATAGACTGTAATGAAGGTCGGCAGCAGATGGAAAGAAAGAGAGGAAGGAAACCGAGATAGCAGCTTTTTGCTTGTTTGTTGTTGTTGTTGTTGTTGCAGAAAGACCACCAGCATGGAAGTTAGTCATACTCACACATAAAATGGGCACAGATCGTCCTCGGGTGCACAAGCAGATCTAGAATGTGAAGAGTTGGCTTTTTTATGCACCGAAGCTAACAAACTGCCAAGTTTAGTTCAGCAAGCAGAACTTGTCAAATACAACATTCGATTTACCTGTAAGGCAAGTCCTCCACAGGGAAGGGTGTCAGTCCAACAGTGTAACTTTAGTAGTGCTCATTTCTTTAAAAAATAAATCTCCCAGTAACTACTGAGCCAGGCATCCCTGCTGTATTCTGCATTTATAGGCTCATTTAAATTTACTCTCTACCACACGGCTTACAGAGAAGTGGCTGAGAGGAGCTAATAATCATTTCATGCACTCTGTAATGCCAGAAAATACTAATTATGTGCATATGGGCTATATGAAAACTAACTGCTTGATTTTTTTTTAAAAAAAAAGCTTTGGTACAGGCATAAGCTTCACATTTAAGGCAAATGGATTATTGCAAATCACAATCTGTTATTTTTGGCCACAATAATGGGCTCACTGAAATCATAATGCATACTATTGTACTAGGTAAGCGTCTATGTAGATTATAGCCATTACCCCATATCTGGCCCAATGAGAGAGTGCCTCCTGAGCATGGCGCGGGCCTGGGCGTTGGTCAGGTTGGCAGTGGGCTCTCCATTGATAGCCAGGATGAGATCGCCAACCCCGAGACGTCCATCCCGGCTAATGGATCCTCCGTGGATTATGCTGCGGATCAACATCCCCAAACCGTCTTTCAAGGCGCTCACTGTCATCCCTTTGAAGAAGACGAGCAATTGTTTGGTGGGAAATACTATTAAAGGAGACCTACTATGCTAAGTTACAACGGTGCATTCTCTTATTGAAACTGGCCCAAGTTTTCCAATAATGAAAACTCACCATTCACTTTATTAGGTACACTTATTTAACCACATGTTGGCAAAGAACTTCATGCTACAAGAATCCATACACCTCATATATTGCCCAAGACTACTCGGTGGTTCCAGCCTGGGATCAAACCACCAACCTTCTAATAAGTAGACAATCTGCTCTACCAACAATGCTAACCCAATCACAGTGGAGCAACAGAACTGATTTAAGTGACTGAACGTGGCATGACAAGCTGGTCTGAGTAATTCAGAAACTGCTGATCTGCTGGGATTTTCCCACGCAACCATCTTTAACAAGAGAAAATATCCAGTGAAAAAGCCTTGTTGATTTCAGAGGTCAGAGGAGAATGGCCAGATGGCTTTGAGCCGAAGGCAACAGTAACTCAAACAACCACTCGTCACAACCACGACCAACAGCGCATCCGACCTTGAGGCAGATCCGCTACAGCAGCAGAATTCCTCACCGTTAGCTGCCACTCCTGTTAGCTAACAAAAGGAAACTGAGACTACAGTTCACACCAGCTCACCAAAACCGTACAATTAAAGATTGGAAAAATGTTGCCTGGTCACAGGAGTCTCGATTTCTGTTGCATTATTCGGATGATAGTTTAGTATAAAGAACATGAAAGCATGGATCCATGTCGCCTAATATCAGCCTTTTTTTTGTGAGGTAATGGTGTGGCACACTCTGGACCATTTTGACAGTTTGTTTTTCTAGACACTTGGTTCATACTGTTTTACTGTTTTTACTCTTGGCTCTGTATAACATCAGTGAGAGCAAATATCCCCAAATTTAGTCAATTCAGGAACACAAACTCTCTATAGCTAGCTAGATAGCCAGCTAGCTGGATAGATAGCTAGCTAGCTGGATAGCTAGGCTGTATGATAGATAGATAGATAGATAGATAGATAGATAGATAGATAGATAGATAGAGAGATAGAGAGAGAGAGAGATTTGTTTCTCTTCCATAAGAAAACTAATTTATCCTAAAAACTGTCAACATGCTGATAAAATTCCATTTTCACATCTGTCTCAATGGAGGCGTGTGAAATAATATCTCCGGAGGCTTGTCTTTATCTGCACATACTGTATATCCTTCCCTTTATGCAGATGGGAGACACTCCGGCTAAAGCCTCAGACTACATTTTAAACTCCCTTTGGCAACAGCTTGGTGTGTAAGAGTTCATTTATAAACTGGTTAAAAAACAAGATTAGTGTGCTCTATTTAAGAATGAATTTGGTCTAAGTAAGCTGCAAATTGAGAGCCCAATATGCCGAATGTTCCATTTCTCCACCCAATAAAACCCTTGAAAGAGCACAAACAAGCAAAATAAGAGATAGTTTTCATTGAGGAATTGAAGATTTTAAACTGTAACTTCATAACACCTATTTGTTTTTGAAGTTCATACTTAATATTCTTGGAGCCAGTAGCAGCCCCTTGGGCAGGTTTTGAAATGCAAATAATGAGTATGGCGATGGGATTAGACTTTCTGAGTGGAAAACAGGCAAAAATTGCTTCTATCATTTTTCCGTAAAACTGGATTTAGAAAACAGGAGATAAA
Organism: Hemichromis elongatus; assembly: GCA_015108515.1. NCBI lineage: Eukaryota > Metazoa > Chordata > Actinopteri > Cichliformes > Cichlidae > Hemichromis > Hemichromis elongatus. Next base: position 16,070 of record VUQR01002707.1, read on the forward strand.
AGCAAAGGCCAAACGCGCCTTTCAATCCTGAACCCTCATTAACACTTCTGTGGAAAATGAGAAGAAAACAAATAAAAAGAACAAATTAAAGATTGTAAAGAAATGAGCACAAACCCAGGCTGGAGTTGCCCTTGACGACTGTGATAGTCCTTTCAAAATTGCTCCCTGAGGTCAGCGTTGCTTTGTCTCCGTCTTCTGATGATTCTTTCGCACCAGCCTCCTCGTCCTTTAAGGTGATAATACAGCACACTTAGTCGTGACAGTAAATAAATATTTAAGGCCGGATTCCAAAACAAAGCAGGGTCTCTGGAGAAAAAGGCAGCAATTTGACTGTGAAAATCATTTTAAACAAATCAGCTTAGAACCTTTTTTATCTCGAATTTGAAGGCAGCCTCTGAGTGGAGAGACTTTAAAAAAGAAATGATGAAGGAGGATTATTTCCTCGCTTTTATAACGCACCTTGTCACGTGTGCGTGGCATAGAATATCCATTCTAATCTTATCTCCTGATCTTATCACAGGCTAAATCAGCACACGCAATATTTGTATTTAGACTTGCTGAATTTTTACCTTCATCAAAACTCTTATGTCTCCAATCTCTCCGAAAGAGATAGCAGGCTCCTTCTGATAGTTAATGCTCCCCACAGGTTCCTCCAGGACATTCGATCTGCTCCCAATTTCAGCAAACGGGCTGTATGATTTTGTACAGTCCGCTGGTTCTTCTTTGCTCGGGAGCTGTGCCAGGTACTGCTCGGAGCTGCTCAGAATGGCACTAAAAGCCGGGATGTGGCTCGCCAGGCTCGGAGGAGCGTAAGAGGCCGACTCCTCCGTTGAGAAGACTTGAGTGTTGTCTGCAAAGCAGGGATGCTCCTCCAGCAAGTTCAGTCGGGCTGTAAGCTGGAGTAGAACGACGTACAGCAGGTGAGTGAACATTCCCACTCTGTTAGTTAGACAACTGCCCAACAGGGAGGACTCATCTCCCTCCATCGCTGCCGTGCCCTCCTTGTAACGAGCCACAGAAAAGCCATCGGAGGCCAGTAGAAAACTGCATAAATTACTGAAGATCTTGAGAGCCGAGTGCATTATGCAGTTTTATTATAACAGCGTTTAAGACTTTATTAGAACCAGACTGAATAGTAATGGTTCTCAGCAAAAAAAATCCTTCCGGGAGTCTGAACAGAAGTTTAAAAAAATGCAAATGTGCAAATATATAAAACATGAGAGTCTCAGTATATAGATATGTACTTAAAACAGGAAATGTAACGTGTAATTTGAAATAAGGTAGCACTGAACTAGGCATTGAAAAATAGAGGAAGATGAGATGGTTTTACTAAAGGCACCTTCCAAAGTTAGGGATTATACTGTTGTTATTATTAGGGCTCATATATTATAGCAGTTGTTTCAAAGTTTGAGGTCGGAGCCCCGCATGGATGTACAAAACATTAAATAAGTAATTTCTTGGCATGCAAAGCAGTACTACAAACTAATAGCCCAGTAAGAATCACTATATAAACACCTAATCAGAATAAACAGGGCCAAACGGTTTCAAATTTATGCATACACTGCTCAAAAAAATGTGCAGGAACACTTTGAAAACACATCAGATCTATGGGGGGAAAAACCTGCTGGATGGCTACACTGTTATGGACTGGATGATGTGTTAGAAATGAAAGGATTCCACATTGTTTGATGGAAATCAAAATGATCAACTACAGAGGGCAGAAATCAAAGAGACTCTGAAGATCAGCGTCAAATAATGATGCAACAGGATAGTCCATTTTGCTGAAATTTCATTGCACCAACTCAAAATGGTACTCAGTGGTTTGTATGCCCCCCCCCCCC